>LGRX02009065.1:0-49817 GCA_001247695.2 Cymbomonas tetramitiformis
GTACCCCAGAAACGCCCAACCCCGCCGGCCTGAACTCACCAATCCCAACGCCCGCCCCGAACCCCACGAGCACAGTGGCGCTGCAACCCGATTCTCCCCACCACAACGAACCCTTCCCCAGCGACCTGTGCGATATCTGCCACGAACCCCTAAAACCATGGCACCACCCCACGCTACCTTGCCACATCAGCGGCAACACCTCCATGTACAACAAGTGGATCACCCAGCCACCCGTGCCCAACAGGGCGGGTAGCCTTCGATGCAAAATGCCGATCGCGTTAAGGAAGTTCAGACACCAGATGATCATCAACCACGACCGCCTCAACCGCAACGAGCCCCCACTCACGCGCACCGAATATCTGCTGCGATTCCCGGCCCGCGGCCCACGCCCTCTCCCAGAACCATCTCCTACCCAAGACCACGCACCCCTTGGGCACCACGCGACACCAAGTGACACACCCCCCAGTCACACCCATCCCTTTGCCACAGTCGCCAACCTTCCCGTCGACCACAATGAAGCCACAGCCAGCGCACCTACAGTGCCTCCCACAAAGACCCCCGCGATGGCAACTGTCAGCACCACCCTCAGCACGACGATTCTGGAATGGGCCAAACGCCTCTACGCCAACAAAATGGGAACAGCAGCAACAACGCCACCAATTCCCCCAGCAGACGCCCCTGGGTGCTCCTGCATTCTCATGGAAATCGGCTTCCCCGGCTACGTCTGTCCCGAGCATCCCACCAACAACGACCCCACAGCACCACAGCGCCCACCAGCGGTGACGCGCCTGCCCACCCCCAGCAAGGAGGCAAGTCCTCCGCGAGCCGAGGCACGACGGCCCTCAACCCCAAAATGGACAACCATAATCGCATGCGCGATCTTCCTCATGGCCACCCTGCCCGCCGCTACCGCCGCCACGACGCTGGACTCCAACATCAGCCACACAGGGTTGCCCGGCACCCAGTCACCGGTCAGCGCCATGAGCCCCACAATGCTGGCCACCATACTCGGGCTCACAGCAGTCTTCACAGCCACATTATGGGCCGTTCCCAAAGCACAACGCCAGAACCCCAACCCACATTCTGCTCAACCCTCAACCACCCGTGACGCCACCACAATCCACCACCACCACCACGACGCAACAACCCACCACCACCATCACCACCACGACCACCATCCCAAACACCACAACGAACAACTCACCACCACCGCCAACCCCACAGCGACCACAGCACGTGCATCACCACAGATCATCCAATCCTCCAACCCCCACTCATACTTCACAGCAAGCGGTCGCCCCCACATTTCCACCTCCTCCACACCCGACACCACCTCCACCACACCTTCCAACCCTTTCATGGACGACGCACTCCCACCCCAAGAAGATCCCGATGCCTCACACCGCCTCCCCGACCACATCCCGCGGGTGCTGCACACACGCCCCAATGACCGGGAAAACACCCATCCCAACCCACCAGCCACCGCTCCAACCCCCCGCAACTACCGACGCACCCCACCCGACTCACCACCAGCGCGCCCGCTACGCAACACCGCACGCAACAGCGATTGTCCATTCTGTGGGATCACCATCAACCGCCCATACAACGACCATATCGCAAAAATGAGACACGCGGGTGTCTCATTATATTCTCATTTTTTAAAAAGTTATGATAACGAGGTTTTTTTTATATGACTAGATAGCATTTGGAGAGTAGATAATGACACGTTATTTCAAAATTTGAAATTTTAGGGTATAGCCCGAAATTTGGGGTTTCCAGGCGATTTTTCGCCCCGTTTCGGGCGGTGCTCAGGTGTCAATCGGCGGAAGTTATGATAACGAGGTTTTTTTATATGACTAGATAGCATTTGGAGAGTAGATAATGATACGTTATTTCAAAATTTGAAATTTTAGGTTATAGCCCGAAATTTGGGGTTTCCAGGCGATTTTTCGCCCCGTTTCGGGCGGTGCTCAGGTGTCAATCGGCGGAAGTTATGATAACGAGGTTTTTTTTATATGACTAGATAGCATTTGGAGAGTAGATAATGACACGTTATTCAAAAATTTGAAATTTTAGAGTATAGCCCGAAATTTGGGGTTTCCAGGAGATTTGTCACCGTGATTCGGGTGGTGCTCAAGCGCCATTTGTTGAAAGTGGTGATAATGACGATGTTTTCATATTGGATACGTCAAAGTCATTCCAAACAAACTGAGTCTGAAGAAACTTTTGTTCATATCTTACATACACCCCGAGAATGGGAGGCTTTAATGTTAAAAGCGGTGGCACCAACCTTAAATCTAGGGGGTGTAGGTCTGCACGAGACTGTAACTGTGTGCGTAGCACAAAAACACAACAAAAACCGACAAAAGGCACGAAGAATGCTACCAGATAAGACGTTGGTGCTATGAAAATATACAGTCTTTATTTGAACAGTCAAAGCACCCAGGGTTAGGGGTTTTCTTGCGGGCGCGGTATTATTCATTGTACAGGCCGGTACATACGATGGCAGTGCAGGCGCGATCTCTCAGTTCGTTTGCTGGCTGGCTTATTAAGCATACCTACCTATTTGCTAACAGACATGTACAGGTCAAACGTTTGCACAATCACCTTGGCGCGCAGAACTTGTTCAGACACTTCCAGGTGCTGGGCGACCTCCTTGTACCCGTTGTACTGTGCGATCGCCGACCGTTTCTTGTCCGTGTCCTCGCACTTCAAGTCTGTCCAGAGGCTTTCTCCTATCTTCTCAGCGTCAGCTTTCGCCGCCGGGGTGAGGTCGAACTGACCTGGCCACTGCGGACCTGGTCGTGGTTGAGAAGCGAACATCGCCGGTCGTGATGGAGGAGAGGCTCCCGGGACTTTGGAGCCCGTTGGCGTCGTTAAAGCAGGTGACCCTCCTACTGCGCCGAGCGCTGGCGCTCCCGGGTAAAAGACTCCTCCGCCCAGTTGGAACATTTGGGCGAACGGGCCTGCTGCTGTTACTGCCTGTTACCGGTGACGTACCAACCGCCCCCCCCCACACCAGTTACAAGTTCCGTGTCTTTCAATCTGGACCTCAAGCCAGAGTTCCCTCCTCCACAATAAACACAAACAACTTGAACGTAACAACTAGCTCCTACCTGCACGGCTGTCTTCAGGATCTCCCTCATCGCTGCAGCCTCCGAGGCGTGGTGATTGTTAATCTCCTTCAAGGTGTCCGCGTTCTTGTCTAGCATCCTCTGTTGGGCCAGTGCATTATTTTCGAGCATCTTCGCCTGGGCCTCGTGGGCCATTTTCGCAGTCTCGGCAGTGGTCCTTTGGAAAGACTCCTGTGCCTCCTTCAAAAGCGAGTCCCGAGAAGTAAGCGCCTTCGTGTTCTCCTCCAGCAAAGCCTGTTGCGCCTTCGTGTTCTCCTCCAGCAAGACCTGCTGCCCTGACCAGAATGAACCCAATGTTGTCTGGTGCTCCTTGGCACGAGTCTCCTCCCGTTGCTTCCTCTCGGCCATCTGCATCTGCAGGGCTTCAGCGTGCTTCGTCGTAAGGAGCTCCACTGTCTTACGGCTTTCGTCTCGCTCGGCAGACAGGGCCGAAGCCAGCTGTTTTTCCCCACGCAGACGTTCATCCTCCACCTTCTTCTGCATCTCTTCTCGAAGGCTCGCCACTGTCTCATCCGCCTTCTTCTTCTCGGCCTCCACTGCTTCCTTGGCCTTCTTCAGCTCATTAAGGTCCCGCTCGCTTTCTTCACGTTTCCGCTTGTCACCGACGCTCTGCAGCCTCCGCGTCGCGTCGTTCACCGACACCGCGAGCAAGGCACTCCTCAACTCCCCCTCTTTCACGTTCTGCGGAGGTCCGTCCATGCGTAACAAAACATCGGTCAGTACGTACCAAGCTGTAACAAAAAAAACAGACGATTGTAACTCAAGCAAACCTCCGTACTCACCTGCTTAGCCACATGCATGGCAACTGCTTCCGGCGGAGGCTGCTTCTTCCCCCCTCGCCGTCCGACGTCGCCCATGTCTTCGTCGCTGCTGGCATCCTCTTCGGCAAGATCCATAGGTACACGCACTACCGGGGCTTTGCCCTTCCCGCCTGGGATAGGGGTCGTGGTCTTCGGGGTGGAAGGCGGCTTCCGCGAGCTTCCAGGCGGGAAATCCTCATACACGGCGGTTTGGCCCTTGTTGCCTAAGATGATCTTCCCCACTACTCGCGCAGGGGCGTTTTTATTGAAAACGCTGCCCGCCAAGCACCACTTCCTAGCCTCAAACTTCCCACCAGCCTCTTTGCCCAGCTTCTCTGCTTCCTCGATCTTCTTCCAGAACATCCCCAGGACCTTATTGAACAACCTGTAGTGCTCGTTCTCCTTCTCAATTTCAGGTTTGGTTATCTGCCCCTCTTTCCTGTCTTCCACCAGGCGCGTGACGACGCCTGTCAGAGAAGCCTTCGAGCCACTCTTCTTTGTTATTCGCACGTGCGGGTAGTCGCCGGCATACTTCTCCTTTCGCTTCATCTCCAGCTTCCGCTCATACACAGCGGGAGCCTGGAACATCGTGCAAGTAACGTCGCCCGGCTTGGGGTCATTGCCGTTTATCGCCATGTAAGTGGCGTGCCACTGGCCAACCCATGTCAGGCAAACGAACCTGTGCGTGGGCACCAACAACCTCCTTATTCATATATCTTGACTATGTACTACAAACGAATGTGTTACAAATGAAGTTGGGTCAGTGACAGGTTCGTTCATGGTCAGGCAAACGAACCTGTGGACACCTCCAAACTCCTTGTGCATGGTGGTGGACACCCTCATCCCTTGCACCACTTCAAACCGGAACTCCAGGTACCGCTCGCACTTGATAGAAGCCTTGAAGGCTGGGATGATCGACTTTCCCTCCAGTATGCCGCTCTTGTTCAGTATCTTGTTTACCTGCTGATCAGGAACAAACTTCTGATAACTGACAATCACCCCGCTGTTCCCCATTTCCTCGGAAAGACGCGCGTCGAGATATTTCGGGCTGGTCTTCGTGTCGGCTGCTATCGTGGTTTTCAGCTTATCTATAGGACCATGGCCTGCTGGCAGTGCAATCCTCGTAATACCCTCCACCTCCTGGAACTTTTCGATACAAAAAAATAGTGCCTCTTGAACAGTACCCAAAACTTCGCATTCGTGTCGGGGATGCAATATAAGGATGGCGTCCGCGTAAGGACAGTCCTTTGGCATCTCGTACAACATGGTCTTCACCGTCGAAACGAACGCCAACTCGGGTTGCAGCCTTTTGTTCTTCAGCTTGAAGGACAGAAGAAACCCCCATCGTTGCGGCTCCGGCTCCTTATCGCTTTTGGGCTCCCAGGTCGAAGGGTCGGTGGCGTCCGTGCAGGCTGCAGAACCTTTAAGCACTTCTTCCATCTCCGGGGTATGAGTCTGGTTAAAATCAAATGGCTCGCTGATTTCACAGCCACTGTTCTGCAACATCAGGACCAGGTCAGCGTAGGTGTATGGCGCCTGCAACGTCCAATTTTCAATTACCTGCATGCGCTGGTCAGGCACCGCACCCCTCGTCTCGTGTTCTTCGCTGGCAAGGGGGTTGTCTTGAAGTACCATTTGTGCCAGCGCTACGGGATCCCACCCTTGATCGGTCTCCTCGTCCAACCCAGTCAACATGAAGCCCGGGAGGTCCACGACATCTGGTACCTGATTCAACAACGTAGGACCACTGGCTTCGCCAGAGGACACCGCCGTCTCCCCCAAGTCCCCCTGCTCCAAGGCTTCAGACGCTGTCTTAGCGAAATCCGAGACGTCATTGGGTGCAAGGCTGTCGCGACGCTTGGTTTCCATTTCAGCGAGTGTTCGGGGATCACCAACGCCTGTAGTTTCGCTTGCATGTGCGCTGCCCTGTCCGCTGTTGTCACTGCCGTCCTGCAGAAGCTCGTACTTCTTCTGCAGCAGCTTTATCCGATAAAGGCTCCTACCGTGCGGATCCCAATCATGCGCTGTTGCTGATTGGATAAATGTTGGTGCAGCTGGTGTTTCTGGTTTCCCCGAGCCATACGGTAACCCATCGTGCACAGTGTCGATCTCCTCGTTCGTCATGAGCGCCACTTCTCTGAAGGCCGACCCGGCAGGCAACTGTTGCCCCATATATACCGCAAACATCGCGTCCTCGTAAGTCATTTCGTCGAAATACCTGTCAAGTTCCTGCCGTTCAGACTCATCCAACTTTCGACTGTGGGCATCCTGAAGCAGGCTCAACATACGCTGCCCCAGATTGAAAGCCTCGCGACCTTCAGGCTGCACGATGTAGTGTACGTCGCTCTGCACGTCTAAAGCAATCTCCAGAAGACTGTGTCCTGACCCCGTAGAATCTAAATATCGGACCATGACCTTCTTGTTTTCCTCTATTGTGTGAGCAACAACACACAAAACATAGTTTGGGGCCTCCGTAATCTCGGCGGCGAGATTGAAAGCAACGAGTTCCCCACGGTCCGTATCGTTCCCCCGAAGCAAGCGAGGTGCTTCAGATGGTTCTTTCAGGATGCTGCAGAGGTGCGTGCGGACGAACGCATCTCCCGGCACCGTACCTGAGGACACGCGATGTTCCATCAAGAACACGGAGGACGCGCCAAAGTGAAAAATAGGTTTTCGAACAGTACCTGGGGATGATGGTTGAGAGGAGACAGACACGGCTGCCCTATCCCTCATATCCTCCAGAAGATCCACGCAGGTCTGGTGGGCAAATCGTTCCCAGTCCGTTTTCGCCTTTTGGTCCTCGCTGTCTCCGGTCCAAGGTGCGCAAACTTTTTTTAAGCGATCGAACCGTCGCATTATGTCTATGTCCACCTTCCGACGCGACGCCTCTTCCGAGTGCAAGCTGAACAGGCAACCTTTCCGAAGACACCCAAACCCTTCTTCGTCTACTAACTTAAGGGATTCAACCTCAACGAGCTCTTGTTTTGTCCCGATGGCAAGGCCCAAATCTTCTAGCGCAGCCCTATCAACACCCGCCTTCTCCTTCCCGACGCACCGCGCTATCACCGCCGAATCCGTCTTCAACTGCGTGCCGTCATTCTTAATCTGCTGGATATCTTCCAGAAGTTTATCATCATCATGAAACACCTCCTCCAAAAGACCTATTACAATTGACGGTAGAAAAGATGACATTGCGAAAAGTTTTGTATGCAGCACAACGGGCTCTGTTTAACCCTGCGAAACTCCCCGCCCAAGTCTTCAAAAACTTGGGCGGTCACTATCATCGCCCCGCCCAAGTCTGCGAAAAGTTGGGCGGTCACTGTCATCGCCCCGCCCAAGTTCTAGAAAACTTGGGCGGTCACGGTCATCGCCCCGCCCAAGTTCTCGAAAACTTGGGCGAAAACTTGGGCGGTCATGGTCATCGCCCCGCCCAAGTTCTAGAAAACTTGGGCGGTCACTGTCATCGCCCCGCCCAAGTTCTCGAAAACTTGGGCGGTCACTGTCATCGCCCCGCCCAAGTTCTCGAAAACTTGGGCGGTCACTGTCATCGCCCCGCCCAAGTTCTCGAAAACTTGGGCGGTGACGGTCATCGCCCCGCCCAAGTTCTCGAAAACTTGGGCGGTCACGGTCATCGCCCCGCCGAAGTTCTCGAAAACTTGGGCGGTCACTGTCACCGCCCCGCCAAAGTTCTCGAAAACTTGGGCGGTCACTGTCATCGCCCCGCCCAAGTTCTCGAAAACTTGGGCGGTGACGGTCATCGCCCCGCCCAAGTTCTCGAAAACTTGGGCGGTCACTGTAATCGCCCCGCCCAAGTTCTCGAAAACTTGGGCGGTCACTGTCATCGCCCCGCCCAAGTTTCTAGAAAACTTGGGCGGTCAAGGTCATAACCCCGCCCAAGTTCTAGGAAACAAGGACCCTCATATCAGGTAAGCGTTCAAATATGAAACAGCATAACAACGGTACGCGTCTCGCAAGATGAGCAGCAATAGCAGCAACTCCAGCGGCAGGAGATTGTCAAAGCAGAAGACTCTTCAAATTGCACAGTCCAATATTCCCGGACTATGCGAGGGCGGTTTCAGCTGTGGGTGCGATCGGAACTGCAGTTTCTTGTTCAGCACATTCAAGGGCAATATGGACCATAAGGAGCGCATGGGCCAAACTGAGTTCAAGTCTTACATTATGGCAACTATGCGCAAAGCGATCGTGAAGCGCGAGTCTGGAGAGCGTGTTATTGGCACCCTGAAGCTTTTCGAAAAGGAGATCTGCGAGGAGGCGTTCAGAACAGTGTGGGCGCTCCCCAGGAGCTCGTACCAGCGATGTAAGGCACTTATCCTTGAAGAGAAGGGGGAACTACCGGCAACAACTGCATTCCCTGTGGCGAAGGCGGTGGTGACGAAGATTTCCTACCACGAGGAGGTGTTCCGCGAGTGGGCGGATTCGAATATGTTGAAAGGAGCACCACAGAGGATGCCGGTAAGTGGTGCGCGCCAAATTCCACCCATCGATTATGGTGTGCAGTACGACTTGTATAAGTTCGACACAGAGGACCAGTGGGCAGTATGTGCTGAAACCTTCAAAATATACGTGAAAAACCTGCTCAAGGCTCGAGACATAACGGTAAGGGCGAAGGTGGAGGTGTCCGGAATCTGCACGACATGTGACGATCTGGGTGCAGAGAGGGCTCAGCTTCTTGGACAACAGGGTCGCGAACCTGCACGCTGGGACGCCTATTCTGCTCGTTTCGCGCGACACGACTACATTCACAGGTTGCAACGCACGTGTTATGACCTCAGGCGGAAGGAGGGTTCTGACCCTGACGGTCGGATCGACTCCATAGCGGCGGACGGCGCGGCAAATCAGAACACGGTTGTTCCGCATGCCCCGCATCAAGTTAAGGGCATCAGCGAGAAGAAACAGCATTTCTTTAACCTACACCTGCAGCTCACGATACTTCATGGCTCGTTGCTTCTATTTTCCGTTGGGCTCCCTTGGAGCGGGGCTAAGGGTGCAAACATGCTGCTCACGACACTGTGGAACTTGTTGCACTACACCGCACAAGGTCGCGCGGGCAAGCGCTACTTCCGGAAGGAGCTTCATTTGCAGCTGGATGGTGGCTCAGAAAACTGGAACAAGAACACGTTCGCGTTTTGTGCGGTGTTGGTGCACTACAATATTTACAACGTGGTTGTCTTCCACCGTCTGATGGTCGCGCACACCCATAACGACTGCGACGGTTGGTTTGGACTCATCAAGATGTTCATATTTGGGAAAGACGCGCGCAAATCTGGAGTGTGGCTGTTGACGCTGGAATCGTGGATTGGCTGGTTACGAAGCTGGCCGGTGAAGAAGTTCACCAAAATCACGGACGTACAAGGCCAACAGTTGGACTTCAAGGCTTGGCTGGAGCCGCACATAAACCCAAAGTTTGAAGGCTATTCTGGGAAAGTCAGGCGTACACACCTGATGCACTTCGAGAAGGACGTGGATGGTGTTACACGGCTATAGTACAAGTTTGGAGAACAATACGCAAACCACATGCCTGACGGAGTGGATGAGGATCTCCGTAAGGGCCTGGAGGTAATGAAAACTTACCCAGCTTTCGACAGCAGCCCCACGTTAGAAGGGGTGAAGCCGCTAGACCCGAAGGAAGAGAGGGAAACTCGCACTGCTTTCAGTCGCATGTGCGACTACATCCACTACCGTATTCCAAGTGACACGCTGGACACGTTGCTCGGGTACTTTCCCTTGCCCAAGACCGCCGAGGACTACGATGTCTGGGCTGGACCGAAGCCGACCCCACAGGCTCCTGTGGATTTGAAGGAGCTTTACGAGAACGCCTGGCACAAGAAGCCAGTGCAGGAGGAGGTGCCAGAACGGACGATGCCCGAACAGTTCGAAGTGTTATCCGATGGTCGCAACGTGTTAAGCAAGGACCTTCCGCGGAAACCTCCACAAGAGATCGTGCGCAAGTGCGTGGAGAAAGCGAGGGACGTCGAGTCCGTCGATTTTTGGTTCGTCCCGTTGGTCGGTTGCGAGCACCTCGATTTCATTGTTAGGTCTTGCAAGTATTATGCCTACCTGAGTCTTAGCTGTATGTCTTACGCGTCGGCTGCCATTGCAGGTACACGGTGGCCGAGTGTAAAGCAGCGCTGCACCACCTGGGAGTTGAACTTCCTGAACGCCCACTCAAGGAGCCGTTGGCGAAGGCCTTATTTGAAGCGACGGATGTCGCCCGAAAGGCCCACCACGAACAACTCAGAGTCCTTCGAAAAAAAAGCCGAGCGACGACAGGTGAGGAAACCGGGGAGGATGCGTCGCCGGGTACGGAGCAGGCCTTGCCTGCAAGAACTTCCGAAGCCGGCGGAGCTGCGCGGGCGGCGCCATCACTCGAGGCTGTAACAGCCACTACACAGGCAAGACGAGAAGGAGCTGCTGCGCGAGGCCCGCAAACCAACGAAGCTATGCCTACTCGACCACAGGCACCGGCAGCACGAGGGCCAGGCGCAGGTGGCCGAGGATGCCCTGCTCCTGCAGCGCCACAGGGAGATCAAGCACGAGCTCCAAGCGACAAGCGTGCACGCAGTTCGCCATTGGCAAAGGCGTCCCCAGGGAGCAAGTCTCCACCCGGGAAGTCTCGACAAGCGCGGGGTCGTGAAAAGGGACGAGTGCTATTCCGAGCGGCCTCTGTGATCGGTCCGACAGGCGCCCTTATAACGGACAGCTTCGCTCCTGACGACGATTGCTTTTTCGAGGATGCAAATCAGATTGCGGAGCAGGTGGAGAACGCGCATCGCCCGGAGGCGGCCACTGGACAGTTCGCAGGCGTCTCGATGGACGAGGACGACGAGGACGACGAGGACGACTCGGACGACCCGGACGACGACATACCGTTGGCCTACCGTAACCTTCCTACGGACTACACCATCGACATGCTGGCGAAGAGTGCGGGCAAAAGTTTCGCAGTTACGGTGGCCGCGGGCAACGACGGCTGCAGCTTTACTATCCGCATGCCTGGGAACAACGCCGTGTCCATGCCCATGCATTTCGTGGAGGTCTTGGAGGTGGATCTGAACACGAACAGAGTGAAGTGGGGGTTTTGGCTTCCATGTGCGCCTCTGCTTATGCCGAGAACGAGGAGAACAAGCAAAACCTTCTCTGACTTGAACAGCTTGTTCGCGGAGAACGCCTTCCGGAGAGCCGCTCCGAAAGTGACAGGTTGGTACGACTTCGATGCGAGCGAGATCCTGACTTGCTGGGACGAACCTCCTGGCAAACCTGCTGTCGGCGGAGTTCCAGGAGGACCTGAAAAGGCAGAACTTCTGAAGGTGGCCAGGGAAAACTTGGCCTCCGAGGCGTTGGACAGGTGAAGGTAAGCAACACAGCCTCATTCATTCCTCGTGGCACGCACACTAGATTACAATGGCAACACGGCGTGAAACTTATTGTTTTTCATACATGTAAATATACGGTTTATTTGTGTACAGTCACGTGACATAAGTGTTAGCTACCAAGCATACGTCTCCTCATTGCACGCGCTAGCATCAAATATGCGCGCCAGGGTGCAGGTTCTTAACATACGCCCGCAAACTGCGCATCTCCTATCATCTTCTTGCAGCAGATCGCTTTCCAGCTCTGTCAGGGCACCGTGCGTTGTTTCGCTGTAGCGGTTTCTATTTCGCCAGGCCCGCCACTCCAAATCTGAGTATCGGTGGTAGATCCACCCGCCCTCATACCAGTACACGAGATGCCTCACACCGAACCTTTCGCTGGATCTACGGCCGTGGACGTACATCGGCCAAAAACTCCACCAGTGATAGGTCCTGAGATTAACTGCATGTTGCCCGAAGTCCTCCCAGTCTTCGTCTGCTTGTTCCCGCGCTTGCTGCCACAAGCGGAGAATTAAAGGGTCTTCAGGAACCCATTGGGCTTGTTGTAACTGGCAGTCGCGAAACGTAAAAGTATCGAAAGGCCATATCCAATACTGCAATATTCCAATATTGGCCATACTGGTGTAGGTAGTCTAAGGTGCGGGTTGTGGTTCTATGTCACGAACGCAGGTGTGTGCAAACGACCTCCGGTTACGACTCCTCCAACATATACCCTAAAACCCTGAACCTTGGACGCCCCGATATATCCATGTGCAGCACACCTGTAGGAACACCTGCCGCGGGATATTTTGCCTCTGACGTATTTTAATGTTTCCCGCGAAATAATACAGTTAACCGGTCTTCTTAGCTGCCGAGAATCGTGCTGGAATAGCCTGTTCAGGGCAAATTTACCCGCTGAATGCCCATGTTGGGTCACATGAAGCCTGAGGGAGCATCACCCCTGGTTGGTTTCACTCCCGAACAACTTTTCCAGCACAATAGCTTTTGAAAATATCTCCTTTGCTGCTCACTTTCGCCCGATGAGAAGAATTTTAGTACGTGACCCTCCAAACACCCTAAAATGGGCCATAAATCTGCTGGATCTCTCCCATGTAAGCAAATAGTTGCATTTTTGGAAATGTCAAAATATTACATATTCTAATAGTGCAAAAATCTAACATTTCATTCACAAACATAAGGCAAAATCATAACTTTCCACACCTAACACGATACTTCCACCTTTCCCGTTTTCTTGCCGCCCGCGTGACTCGCGTGGCTACTTTGAAGAGTCAAAAACCAGATTTTTCGAAATTCCTTCAAGGACTATTCAAATTAACCCTAATATTTGTCATTCAGAACCCCAAAAACCAATTTGGCAGACAATTTAATGCTTTCTCATTTTTTTCTCATTTACGCCCGCGTGTCTCATTTTTGCGATATGGTCGTTATACCACCGCTTCCTCCCCGACCGCTGCGCGGTATCAGGAACGCGAAACGATCTTGTGCTGCGTGGCTACTCCCCGTGCCGAATCCTGCAAGGAGATACACGTCCAGAGAATGTTGCACTCGTGCGCGACGCCACCGCCCTCATGTACATCAACACCGTCAAAGTTACAAATGGGTTCCGGCCACTGTCATTACGGCGGTTCAGGGCAAACGGCTCACAATGGGCAGCTACAACACACACTCAAATCGCCCCGCCCACCACCCCAACACGCACAACCGACCACAACTACGCACGCGGAGTGCCCACCCGCGTAGGCAGCCATTCAGCCCCTGACGCACAAAACTCACAACAAACAAACAACAACCAGCCCATTCCCGTCGCATCACCCGCCCCCCCCAATGCGCGTTACCGCCCTGCCCCTCAAGCAGTGCAAGCCCCCCGCCGCAGACCCCGATCATCCACCATTCCACTGCACATCTGGCTAGCAACCGCCATGATGTGCGTATTCTCCCTCGCAAGCCCCGCCACGGCACTGACACCCACCAGCATCGTCAGCAACACCCCAGCATCTCCATCCCCCTTCTTCACGCTGCCATCAACATCTGTCGAGTCGCAGCCTCTCCTCCCGTTGCTGGGGGGGGGGAAATAATACGTCACCAAGTACAACAGACACAGACTGGGCAAGTTGGACCACCAGACCCATTTTTTCTCAAATTCTCAAGACGCCCACCCCGGCAGCAACCACCCGGCCCGGCTGCCACCACGCCACAACCGCCCCAACCAACCCTGCAGACAAGTGGAATGACGGGTCACAACTCGCCACCATGCGACTGGGGCTTGGCGCAACCCCTCACACACAGACACTCACAACCGTGGCCAAAACCACAACCCGGTCACCGACACCACGCACCTTCAACAACATCATCACAGTGGGGCTTGTCACAGCCGCCACCATCAGTGTCGACACTGGTACCGGTTCAGGATCGGATTCGGATCCGGTACGCACGGACCCCCACGGTCCCATCCCCGACGGTGCGATTTTTTGGACGGTCTCATCGTGTACCGGAACTGGCGGATCCAAATAATACGCGGTCTCACCACGTCCCAGTACCATCGATACTGAACTAGCTACGGTCTCGGACCCGACGGACCCAGAGATATCACGGTCTCATCGTGTCCCAGCACCGTCGATGCCAAAAAATATCGAGTCCGTCTCATCGTGTATCGGAACCGATGGGTCGACCCGTCAGTGCCCCCCAAAATCTTCAACACCGCTGGTTGTGGTGCCTCCCACGCTGAACGTTGTAATCGTGACAAGTGGATTATTGAGACGAAGCTTGGGCTCTCTCAGCTCTCACAAAATGTTTTTCAAGGACTGTAAGGGCTCCTCTCAGTGAGCGAGTAACAGCCGTACTGTACGGGTATATAGTTGTCCACTACCCTGCGGTACATTGCGATGTACCCAAGCCTTCTTAGGTACATCCCCATGTACCCAAGCATTTTCGACATATCATGCACCATATTGACATCCATGACACCGCACTTTGGCCTCAAGTCATCGTCGAGGATGGAAATATAACATTTGACACGTATGTCCAAGATGGGACATGGACGGCCGCGCACTGCACCTCCACTATGGCGACCATACCCCTTGCTGAATAATTATTTCCACATGTTTCGTTCGTGATCAAGAAACGTTGCTTAACTTTGAAGCCATTTTGCTCGGTGAAGATGAATTCGGATGCAGTTTTTGACATGACACTCCAGAAAGCGCAGCTCGTGAACTTTTCAACACAGGTCTCCAAATTTTGAATTGACCTTTTACACCATCCATAAATGTACCTAAAGGTCGATGTACCCGCGCAAGGTATGTACCCAGCAGAATTGTTAACTACAAACCACTATAAACCTGCAAATTGACAACTATGGTACCATATGAAAATCACCCAAATGATCGAAATTGCTCGTCCCGTAATTTTGTGTCACGTGTAGAGGAGTTCAATGCCGTCATTTCAAGCTCGAACGAAGGCATGCGGTCAGTTTTCAGTGCAATCGGAATTTTCAGGGAAACGTGCGACATATGTCGCCATAATGATAGGGTTTGCTGATCGGGCCATAACATACGCGTCACTTATCCAATCGTCCCGTAATTTTATGTCACGTGTAGAGGAGTACAATGCCGTCATTTCAAGCTATCGAACGTACGGTCAGTTTTCAGTACAATCAGAATTTTCGCCTGGATTGAAACGTATCGAAAAAGACTATGAGAACCGACGAGCCGGAATGAGGGTCAGAGCCGAGCTGGACCGAAACCGATGGCACCGCCCGCAGGGCGGTATCATGCCAAACCGGAACCGATGAGACCGCCCGAAGGGCGGTCCCGGGACCGACGGTACCGCCCGAAGGGCGGTATCGGAGTGAACCGGGCTCGATGGGACGATTCGGAGAGCGGTCTCATCCCCGACGGCACCGCACACACTACGGTCTCAACGAGTCCGGATATGTCCCAGTTGAGACACTGGCCACCATGTGGGCCAAAGGGTTCGGCACGGAAAGCGTAGTGTGGGCCAGCATGTACACATTCGTCTCCGTCACGCCCTGCCTGTGGGCACCCGGCTCATGGTGCCTGGAACACACCGCTGCCGTCACAATCGCCGCAACAGCAGGGGCGGCCGCTATGGCAACACAGGTAATGGCATCCTGGGCCGTTGGGGTGCTGGTGACCCAGTGGTCCGGATCGGCAACAGTACACTACGCGTCGGTCGACATTTTGCTCCTGGAGGCGACATGGCGGGCAGTACGGAGGTTCTCCCCGAACCTCCCTCTGCTGTTATGACTCGTGGAGCGGTCCCTTAGCGCCCGGATGAGGTGGGCACTCATCCAGGCCTGGGGCCAAGTGCCCAAGTCCGCTGGAAGGCGCAACCGGCGGGCTCAGCGACAGGCTAAAGCAGTGCTGCAACTCCTTGCCCGCACCTGGGTGCAGCGAGTGTGCGTGCGGCTTGGCTGCGCACTAGCAGCCTGGACTATCTTCACGACGGTCCAGACCAACAGTGTAGGACACGTGCTCGTAAAGGTGGCGTGACTTGTGGCAACAGAAGCATGGAGGAGCGTGCCCAACTGGTGCGTCGCGGCCGCAGCCGCGCAGCGACAGCCGGGGCGATGTACGCGTGGACACAGTTCCGTTTGGCCAACACCAACGCCATCATGCGATTCATCGTTCTCAACCCAAAGTGCGAGGACCCCCCCAGCCGCTTCAAACGCGCCAGCAAGCAGAATAAACGGCAGGGCCGTGGGGCGCCATCCTCCCACAATCTACGGCGCAGAGCCAGCCTCAGGAGGGCAAAAAGCCGACGCCACGCCCGCAGGGGCCGCAAGCGACGCAAGAAGCCGCGGCAGCGCCACCAGGCGCAAGCATTCGCCACGCAGGCCGGCGAGGTGGACAGCGCCATGCCTCTCGGCCGAGAAGACGACGTCGAGGCACTACACGCCCGTGATGAAGAGCTGGACGTCATCATGGGGCCTCAAGCAGGCTTCAACGGCGAGGGCGCATGGACCGATGAAGAATGGCAGGACCTACGTAGCCTCTTAGACCGAGCGATACGCGCAAGTGCGCTCAGGGAAGTACCTGCCCACGCAGTTCAACTTCCGCGTGGGCGACTTCGTGTTCCTGAAGCGCAGTGTAAGTCACGGCCTGCAGCTCCACACGCGCGACCCTATACTTCAAATCAAAGAGCTGCCTGACGACGGCACCGCCGTGCTACAAGGCCGATGCGGCAGCACGTGCAACGCACACTGCTCGCAGATAGCCATCTGCCATTTGCCCGATGTCGACCCCACCATCACCTACAACCTGGACGACAACGAAGATGCGCGTTGTCAAGTGTGCAAAAAGGCTGATCGCCCCGCCAGTATCCTTCTCTGCGACGACTGCAATCAAGGCTATCACCTGGGGTGCCTGCAGCCCAAGCTGACTCGAGTCCCCAGCGAAGAGTTCTGGTACTGCCCCCGCTGCCTAGGCCTGCTGCCGGACGACGACCTCTCCCCACAGTACCTCACCGCCTACGAAAACAGGGGCAAACAGCTGGACGGAAAGCGCGCATTGAAGGTTATCGATGGAAAGCCTTACGAGGGCACCATACGATGGCTAGGAGCCGCAGAACGCCCCTACGCACTGAAGTGCGAAAACGATGACGGAGACTCAGAAACCTTCACGCTGGCAGAACTGCAGCAGTATCTGCTGCCTGACAACGCGACGGCCCCGCAGAAGCAGGCAGTGGCCCAGCCCCAGCTAGCCGCAGAGCAAGCCCTGCACACCGCATTGGCAACCATCCCAAAAAGCACACCCAGCTCAACCGTCCTGCCCACGCCCTTCGACAGCCTTCCCAGCACCTGGGACCTCAGCGACAGACAGAACATGCTACCCTCCTACCTGGGCATTGGGACCCCGCCCACATCACCAAGCTCACCCAGCACATACGCCAACAAGCCCAAGAGCTCGTGGACTTCGCCGCTGCCAACGGTTGGGGTTACCCCAGCACAGTCAGACACCGCCACCCGATGACAGACGCAGAATGCCAGCGCACCAGCGCCAAACAATGGGGAACGCAACTGGTGGTCACCACCCCCTCCTAAATCGAGCAGCTGGCAACTCACGTCACCTGGCATCCCGCGGACAAGGTGTGGGACCCCTACGCCGGCACTGGCGCCATTGAAGCAGCCCTGCACCCCCGCGGCGTGCCCACGCACTCCTCAGACATCAACCCCGCCATGGCCACCAGCACCCCAGTGGACGCGCTACAGCCCGAAAACGTCAGGCGCATGGACAGCTACAACGTCGTGGTCACCAGCCCCGCCTTCAGAGTGTTAGACATCGCCCTGCCATTACTGACCGCGGGGAGAGAGCTGACATGCGCCCACGTGCCCCTACATTACTCGTTCGACGCGCACGCGGCCAGGCGTAGCTGGCTGTGGGAGCTAGCCGCTGCGCGACGTATGAGCATCTTACTCTGCAAGCAGAAGGGCCCGCTTGGCAGACGCAACGTTTGGCTCATCATCGCCGACACCGCCACCACGCTGCAACGTAGACTCAAACCACAAGCAGCATCGTGCTCCATGTCCTTCTAACCCAACCCGCACAGTGAACATATCAAACTTTTATGTCGTACGGCCAACACTCAAAATTTCCATCGGCCAAATTTCGGCCATCCCGGCCAAAATCTAAAATTGCCCGCCGCAGGCGCAAAATTTTAATTTTATGTATGACAATATCATAAAAATCGCAAAATTTCGGGGGGATTTTCAAAATTTTACATAATTCGTCTCGGCCAACAAGCAAAAGTACACTCGGCCAAACCTCGGCCACAGCCCTCATCGTACGGCCACAGACCGGCCATAGGGGGTTGATATGTTCCCTGAACCCGCAGCCTCGCCACCACCAAGACACAACCACCGCGACGCGCACCCTAACACTTCCGCATCCGCCACGACATCAGCACCACAGCCCCTGACAACCTCCCCAAAAGCCCCAACGCCCACGCTTTCAGCTGCCCCAACGCAACATTCCAAAAAAAAAAAAATCAACTCTCCCACCAGCCCCAGCACAACAAGCGCCCTCAGCCCCGGCGCCACATCCCCAAGCCATCGACGACGAGAACAACACACCCACAACCGCAGCCGCTCAGCCACTGAACTACGAGATCAGCGCGCTCCCAGCCGCAACCGCTCAGCCAGCTCCACACAACCAGCCGCAGTCAGCCCGCCCCACACACCGCCACCTCAGCATCCCACCCCGACACACACGCCGCACTCTCCCCGTCCTAACCAGCAGAAGGCTCCCTGCCCAGTACGCCCTCAGCTGGGGGGGGGATATAGCCAAAATTTTCCCCCCGTAAACAGCCCGCGCGCCCAAACTCCGCCAACCCTCACACCCGAGACCTCGGCAGCCTGGCCACCACGACACCCGCCACGACGCAGCGCTGTTCATAATCGCGTCGCACGTCACAACTATGGACACGCCCAACCCTGGGGTCGGGGGGGGACCCCTTTGCAGCCCCCGACAGGGTCTCCCCCCCCGCGGTCTCAGCTTCGCCACACCCCTGCCAACCCTTCAGACAGATCATACCCACGTTCACACTCAGTTATTTCCATTTTCCCCCACCCTGCAGCACCATTTTCCCCCAGTCGACTAACCCCACCCCGCCCAACTAGTTATACTCGTCATAACGGTTATACCCGTTATACCCATTATACCCGTTATATCCATTATACCCGTTATACCCAGTATTTCACACCCGGTCCCGCCGTCGCCCCGCTTTCGTACTCAGATACCTCCAGCGACAGGGTCTTCCCCCCCCTGTCTCAGCCCCGCTACACCCCTACCGCCCCTTCAGACAGATCATACCTACGTTCACACTCAGTTACTTCCATTTTCCCCCACCATGCAGCACCATTTTTCCCCAGTCTGCCTATTTCCCCGTGCCCAGCGAGTTATACCCACTATAACGGTTATACCCATTGTAACGGTTATACCAGGAACTCCAATTGTAAACGCAACAGCTTCGGCGAGCCACCAGGAACGCAGATGCCGGCACACACGTCTGAAGGCAAGCCCTTCTGACCGCTGCCCCTACAGGGGCAGATCTCACACGCCCACCCTCTGTCGCGAGTCGATCCCCCGTGAAACACGCGATCAGTACGGTGCCCCTCAGACAGCCCCCTCCTCACAATCAGTTATCCGCCCAACGACGCTTGTCACGCATTTAATTACACCCCAAAATACGCCAATGCACTACGATACGACTCGTCACGACAGCAGCACCCCGGCACAGCAACCACAGACGCCACACACGGCGCTTCAGCCACCGCATTCCCCGAAATATCGCAATCAGTCATTCAGCAGCACGACAGCCACGTCATCACGTACGACAGCAACTCCAAAGCCGAGCTGTGTTCATTCGGGCCCAGCTCCTGTTCATCAAAATGCTTTTCTCTCAGAACGCTCTCAAGCAGAACGGTTCCCACCCGGGTGTCACATGAGATCCACCGGACCGGGCTGAGCTCATCCACGGCCTTGTGAAGATCGAAGAATGTCACAGGCACCACAGCATCTCAGCCGCTCCACGTAGACGAAATCTCCGGGTCGCCGCGCCGGCTCACAGCCGGCGCCAGCAACGCCAACGAGAACGACGCGAAGCGCTGCGGAGCGCTCCAAGCAAGGAAGTGCACAACAACTCACCATCGACGCACCACAGATGACATCGCGTCACAACAACAGCTAGCTTCAAAATGTGGTACCTCAAGAGCCACCAACGGGATGTAGCATTTGGCGACAGTTCAAATGCAGGAACAGACCACTGATTGGAGGAGGCGAAACATCGCGAACCGAAAGGTCGCCAAATGCCTCACTGCTGCTGTAGGAAATTAGCTTCTTAAGAGAAATAGAGACACTTTTCAAACATTCTGCAGATAACTCTGAACCTTTCAAAATCATCTTGGCCTTGCGTAAATTTGTATCGAATATATTTCTCCTCGCTGAATTCACAGCGACGTTGCAAATCCTCACGCACCCAGCGCCCGTTTGAATCAGTCAGGGACAGTTTGTCTGATACGCGTTCCGCACGTAGCGCATAGCCTGAATTCAGCGACCCCGAATTCGCAACCTCGCTCGCGCAGCCATACCGCCTAGGCGTATATCCACACTCGCATAACGGAAGGCGAATCCGCAGCACTGAAGGCCGCAGCTCTACGCAGTCGAGGTGAGCCCGAGGCACCGTGTGATAGGTGAAAGCTTTCCGTGTTTTCTCGCAAGGAACGGGCAGTCGTGCAGGAACTCGCTATGCCCACGAGGAGCCCGGAACACCTCTGAATTCACTCCACAGCAATAAACAGGCGCGCAAAAGTGTACCCTGAATTCATGCGTGCGTGCGTGCGTTTGCGGTATGTGTGCGTGCCGCAGCTCAGCCTTAACTTCATTCACTAACGCCGCTGCTGCCTTCTTCTCCGTGTTCGCACGAAGACATCGTCTTCGTCGTTTGCGACCACTTTTCTTTACCAAGTTCCCGAGGGAATTCTCAGGTGAGGCGCGATAGTTCGCACTCCCGTGAATTCCCATCCTGAGAGTGTTGAGAAGGTGCACGGCGACGCCGAGACGGCCAGCAGCTTTCCTTTTCAAACAACCCGAATTCAGCACAAGTATGGAAAGTCAGCACGCTCGGCTAAGCTCGGCTACTTTAGACGGCGTCCCAACTCAACACCTCTGACGACTTTTCAGACTCCAAAGAGACGACTGCTCCTCTTTCCGGGCCCCGTTTTGCCGTTTTCAAGTGTGCATTCACGCGCCTTCTGGCTGTATGACTGCCGAGTGGATTCACCACACTCGACCTCTGCCCGGACACCATGAATTCTCAGACATCGTCCAACTGTATACTTTTGCTGACGTGGCCTGAGCCGACCCCTGTGAATTCAGTGCCGACTGCTGCTGCCTGCTTTGGGCATTCCCACTCGGGCTGGTTGGCCCGGCTCGGGGGCTGAATTCAACCTTTTCAACCAGCCCGAGCGAGCTGTGAATTTGGTCTCTGCTGGCCGCTGGACCTTGGCCTCCCTTTTGAAGTCGAGCCCACCAGTCCACTCGGCCTTCGCTGCGAAGTTCTTGAGCCTGAGTCGTCCCTTCTTGCCTTTCCCTTGAGGATTCCCCACTGACCGGGCACCTTTTCGTCAGGTTGCCCGTCAGAGCCTTTGGGGATGCACATACAGCCCCGTGCACTTTCGAAATTCCCAGAATAGGGCCTTTTCCGAGATTCTGCTGAGTTTCCTGAACCTTTCACCTTCCGTATAAAATATAGCCAAAAATTTTCCCCCGTAAACAGCCCGCGCGCCCAAACTCCGCCAACCCTCACACCCGAGACCTCGGCAGCCTGGCCACCACGACACCCGCCACGACTCAGCGCTGTTCATAATCGCGACAAAACTACAAGGTAATCGTTCAGTGTAGTAGCGATTTAGTGTGATTATCAAAGTCGCTATTGTGCGCGCTGCGAATAATGAGCACATCTCTGTCGCAATATGAACGGCATATGATACAAATGCCATTTTTCGCACGGACCATATTCTGATGATGATTTATTCACCCGCGTCTCAATATGTCGAATCTCGTACAATTGCGAATGATAACTGCGCATATGTGCGATCGGCATGCTGCATGCACACCTTCTCGCGCTGTTATCTCTGACGGTATGTACGAACAACTGCGATTACGACGATGTCTCCTCGCGCACTGTTTTCGTTGTTTATTATGCAACGGTCGATATTATGCAGATATGTTGATATGTGCGACTGCGGCGTCTGATGATATACGCGCTCCGCAAACCTGCGCACACAAAATTCAATATCTACTGCTGCACTCACAATAGATGCGTCCTCGTTCGTCGCCTTGACGAGACGGAGAATACCAACTGATAGGGCTTCGCTAGCAAGCGAATAGATATGATATAAAGTGAGACTATTATTGAACGTTAATAGCTCACGCAGAGTACGTGTGGATATGAGTGCAACGCTTCTCAAGAAGTGACTGCTGTAGCTCAACGCTACCTCATTTTACGCAATGCCCCGCATCTCATAGATACCACCACAATTGGGTTGTGAACCCAAGGCATTGGTTGAACAATCCGTATCGGCTGAACGAATAAGCCATATGATACTCGCATGCTTGTTCAGAACATGCTTGAAGCGAAGATGAGTTTTCTCCGAACACTTTCGGTTCTTCAAGACTTCATCTTGCTTTGTCATCTCGAGTCCACAACCTGGCCTCTCGATGACAGGTGTCACTCAAGTCTCACCTTGAGTAAATGACAGATGGTATGACTGTACATGTCATAGTCGACCGTACTGACGACTGTCTGTCATTATGATATATGACATGACACGACATGACATGACATGACATGACATGACATGACATGATATGACATGTCTGACAGGTATGACATGTCTGACAGGTATGACAAGTATGACATGTATGACACATATGTCATCGGTCATAACCCTGACACTCAAGGTGAGTGAATGACAAATGATATGACTGTACATGTCATAGTCGACCGTACCGACGACTGTATGTCATTATAATATATGACATGACACGACATGACATGACATGACATGACATGACATGACATGGTATGATATGTATGACATGTATGACACGTATGACATGTATGACACATATGTCATCGGTCATAACCCTGACACACGGACGCTTACGGTCACCAGAAGCCACTTGCGAAAGTCCCTTGAGCTCAGCAAGGCGCGCTGTCGCCCTCTCCATCTGTCGCATCAACTTCTGTTGTGGTTGCGTAAGGTCATCTCCCTCCTGGAACGCAGCAAAGGCGTTCGCGTACGCCGGCTGCGCGTGCAAATCATCAATACGCTTCTAGCACAAAATCGGATCGGTAAACCACTCCATAATCAATATACGAAATACTACTGAAAGTATGGTGCACTGAAAACCTTACGGTGTTAAGGTACTGTAAAAACGGACACTGACTGAAAAAACGGACACAGTCAATGAAGGTCCACACAATCACAGTAACACGGCAAGAAGCCGCCTCAGTCCGAAGCTGGCCTCTTAAGGCCTCCGACTGATCAGAAAACCTCAGTTTTCAGATCTGCTCCGTATGACAGTCATACTGCCTGTCATACTACACTGATCAGAAAACCATCAGCATCAGTTTATGTCGCTCATGTCACCCAAGGGGTATAAACTAGTTTATACCCCTCGATGTCACCGACTGAATTAATCGGTCGGTCTAATCGGTAGATACCTAGCGTAGGGTATCTTCACGAGTATACTGTTACTCTCTACAGTAGAGTCTCTTGAACCTTCAAGATCGTTAGTCTTAATAGTGGTCATGCTATTAGTTCCGTTCTTCGACTCGCGTGGGAATCATTTTTTCAATAACCGCCAGCGCCATCCGAGCGCGGAACCACTACTGTGCACATATACTTCCTGAAGTATAGCAGTCGAGACCCACTCCGTTGAGCAGTAAGAACAACCCCACTGCCACTCCGCTCACGAGCCAGCATTTCGCGCCTTAAGGCAAGCATCGAACAGACCATACAGGTCACTCGGATCAGTTCCTTGAGGTTCACCTCCTGAACACACATGTTCGCGAAAGGGTCCTGGGCGTGGGTGCCCGAAGGTATAAGTCTGCACCTCTCAGCCTTCTTTTTGACGCGCATTTCTTTTCCAGCTTCACGCCTTGCGTGATTGTGCGCTTGTAATATACCGATCCCACGCGCGCGCGCGTGGGGCGAGACTCACATGTTGTCCGACGCATACTTTCCGACCGTGTTAAACAGGGAACGCAACAAGGAAGCTAGGACCAGCTTTAGCCACGTGGCAGTGCTTTGTCGTTCGATCGTTTCGGTTGCCTGCCTTGCAAACATCTTACCGGCGCTGTTGTCGAGCAGCTTCGCGCCATCTCTACGCGAGGGCTCAAATCACAGAAGATTTCTCTGACGGCGATCCTGGTGAAGTCAAACTAGAGGACGGCAAGGTTCTCAAACTTTCAGGTCAGATATCCTCGTAAGAAGTTTATGTGAATAGCACGCGCGTTGCGCAACTATGCACGCACTCCTCGATCCCGCGCAGGCGAAACAATGGGAACATACTGGCCTGTTCGCTCAGTATGCGCTAGACGACTTCGACCTGTCTTTTGAAAGGGTTCGGATAAGGTTCCCTGTCCGACTCCCCCAACTGTGCCACCGCCAGGCCAGCTTTCCTGATGCCGGTTTGCCACCGCCAGGCCAGCTTCCCGGATGAGGCAGGCGGTCGGGTGGATGGTGTATTCGCGTTCGTTTCCAGCGGCGGAGACCGCCCTGCTGCTACCAGCCTCTGCTCCGCGCGCCAACGAGCAGCATTACACCCAGAGCGACCTTGTCAACCTCTCGCCTTTGAACGTCGCCGAGACACTGCAGAATCTGAAGCTCAGGTGATCTCCCTCCGCCGAAGCCCCTATCCCTCGCAGTGGTCGAGGAACAAAGGCCAACGACCAGAGGCCGCGGAGGGACGGGCTTTGAAAGCGAAGGTTGCGCCTGCTCGCGCGTCGAAGTGCGCAGCGCCAGGAGTGGGCTCGTATCGGCTGAACAAAGCGCCACGGCGTTCCAACCTGCGCGAAGCCGCACCTGCGGGCAGAGCGCCCTTCGCAAGGGATCTGTGCACCGAGCTGCGCGTTGAGCCCCTCAGTACCGCGAAGGATACTTGGCGGGATATTCGTTACACGGAGCTGTGCCTCTTCTTGCTGACTTGGCGGGATATTCGTTACACGGAGCTGTGCCTCTTCTTGCTGACGTCAGGTACAATCAGGACCAGATATATACTGCAATCGGACCGAATGTACTAATCAGCGTGAACCCATTCTGTGAGCTTCCGATATACACCCCAGACGTCCTCGCGGCTTATCTCAGTGCAGATGCCGAGACCGAGCCGCACGTGTTTGGCGTCGCACACAAGGTATGACGCGCTCTCGTACTCCGCCTCGTGCCGGCTGTACGCCTGAAGTTTGACAGAACGGCGCGGCGGGAACACTTACTGGATCTGTGCATATCGAGCCGCGTCCCCACTGCCACGCGTTCCACAGCAGGACCGTGTCTAACCATGAATGTATTGAGCCACAATCCATTTGCCACGCGCCACGCGGGCGGAACATATGCCGAGCTCTTGCATCACGAGCCAAGCCCACCACTGCCTCGTGGAAGTGTTTTCTTCGCATACCTCTAACCGTGTGCAGGATCCTGTGCTCAGCGACCTTTGCACTGCCTGCTCGGTGCCAGAGTCGCGTTCCTGCGGCCTTTCGAGAAGCGAAGTCCGAATTTGTTGGACGCCTCACCTCATGGTGTTCGCCTCTGGGCAATAACCTTCTTGGACGACGGTCGAAAGGGAAGTTAACAGGCGTCTCCCGTTCCCACGGATCAGTGTAAATTGTTCAGCTGAGCTCCGAGCTCGGTGGCGGCTTGTGCAGGCTTACTGGCAGATGAGAGAAGAGAGATGCCCCCAAGCAGTTTTGATTTCCGGCGAGTCTGGGGCGGGCAAAACGGAATGTACTAAGCTAATTCTCTCTTACCTTATAGAGGTCAGCAAACGGTCTGGCCAAGGGGCTCGGAGGTGTGCCTTCTGTTACTCAATATCTCTGCCCCTCAACCTGGTCAAGTCAACATAGTGGGGAATGATCGCTGTTCTAGAGGACAACTGAAGTAGGTTCAAGCCAGCAGTATTTCGGAAACAGGCAGGTGTTGTGGCACGCTTGAATTTATCACCGAGGGGCTGGGGTATGCGCATGCGTTGTCGAGGTGCGTGAGCTTGCGGTTTAGAGGTGTGGCCTGCACTTCACCTGCAGCTGGCTGTAAGGAAGCTTAGGGGAGGTGAAAATAGGGGCGGAGAGTCCTCATATTGACATATACATAGATGCAGGTGTTGTTTGGACTGATGGACTGCGTGCAGACACAACGATCGGCTCCGCCGCGCGCCAGCTGGAAGTTATGACAGTGGCAAACTTGTTTGACAGGCCGAGTGTTGCTCAGCGCCGTCCAAGCATCATCAGTGACGACACGGGCGACGACAGGAGCCCAGCGCCTGGTGCCATCGGTGTGCCCTTCACGCGCTTGCTGCGAGTGGCTCTCTGTGTGAAACCACAGCCTCTGCACAGCCTGTGACGAGCAGGGGCCAACGTTGCTCGCGAAGAGTTGAGCGGGCTTCCGGAGACTGGAGATGAAATCGCTTTCTCGGGACTGTCTTGCTGATCCCTTGAAAGGGTTGCTCGTCTTTCAACCCTGCAGTCACCTTTTGCGCATGGCTCGCGGGTAACTCATCTAGATGTAGGCCGTGGGGCCGCCCCATCCGAAGATCTGTATGCACATTTTCTTTTTATTAGGTAGCCTGGCCCGTGCAGCTCCAGGGATGCTAGTCCTGGTCGACGAGTGGGTCTTGGGGCTGGCTGCGGGCTGCAGGCGTGGAGGAGTCAGTCCTGGCACAGTCGATCGTGTTCGCAAACGTGATTCTGGAGGCATTCGGCAACGCCAAGACCGTAAGGAATGGGAACTCCAGCCGATATGGCAAGTGGTTAGAGGTGATCCAGCTCCTCCTGCTTAGGGGGGAACACCGCCCAATGTCCGCCGACTGCCCGGTGAGGTAGGGGAGGTCCGGGAGGTTGTGGAATGCGAAGCATCATGACCTGAGACTGAGATTGCAGCAACACATCCGGAAACCCTGGTGTATGAGCAGAGACAGTTGATTCAGGGTGCTACACTCTTGCAGCTGTAAGCCTGTACGATACTCAGCACGAACGCGCCAGGCATGCCACTGTTTATTCGCAAAGTTGCGCCACGCCAGCCCCCTTGCTTTTCGCAGGGGTTAGGGGTGTCACTGTTTATTAGCAAAGTTGCGCCACGCCAGCCCCCCTTGCTTTTTGCAGGGGTTAGGGGTCTCACTGTTTATTCGCAAAGTTGCGCCACGCCAGCCCCCTTGCTTTTCGCAGGGGTTAGGGGTGTCACTGTTTATTAGCAAAGTTGCGCCACGCCAGCCCCCCTTGCTTTTTGCAGGGGTTAGGGGTCTCACTGGTGTAGGGGAGAGGGTTGCTTGTGTGCAGGTGCGATTTGACGATGCGGGACAGGTTTGCGGTGGGACCATCACGAACTACCTGTTGGAGAAGACCCGTGTTGTGACGCAGGTTCAGCTGAGCCCTCTTGTGACGCCCATGCTGGCGGAGATCCACCAGATTTTGAGTCATTGGAGGTTGGCACAAAGCGGAGAGTTTTAGAATTCAAGGTGGTCATGTCACAAGAAGCATTAACACATTACACAAACTTAATAGCCTGTTCGCCGAGCGAATAGACACTCCGCGACCAATCACAGTCACGCAAGACGAATATTGTTGTAAAGGCAGTCAGTCTTTACACCAAAGAGGGCAGGCGACATGCATGGTGGAGCCTGACCCGTTGGCACAAAGCGGAGAGTTTTAGAATTCAAGGTGGTAATATCACAAGAAGCATTAACACATTACACAAACTTAATAGCCTGTTCGCCGAGCGAATAGACACTCAGCGACCAATCACAGTCGCGCAAGGCGAATGCTTGTTGCTTCGCAAGCACTACTCATGCTTCGGCATGCTTCGCTACTCAGAGTTAATATAAAACCTTTGGGTCAGTGTCATAAGCTCTTCATCTATCATTCCGATAAGATGATCACCGTTGTTCCCTACAGGGCTGATCCTACGGCTGTGATCTGATCACAGCTTTCTCTCCCTTCTAAACATAACCAGGCTTATTGCATGAATATAACCAGGCTCCCAAACGGGAACCCCGCAATCCCGGAAGTTGCTTCCCTTGTTAGTTGTTAGGAAGCTGGGGAGAGAGCGAGGGTGGGAAGCCTGAGTCCCATTATTTGCCCACAAGACGGGGGCTTGGCAAAACCCTGACACTCAGCATGGGAGTGCGTCTAGAGGGAGCAGAGGGATCCCACGTCACCCGGCCCTCAAGCCTTGAGTCAAGAGAGTGGCTGAAAACGGCCGCATTCGCCTATTCTCACGGTGGCCGACTTAGTTCATCACCATCGTAGGTCCCCTTTGTCCGCACCCCCAGGTCCCGGGGCAGGGGGGTGATGCGAGCAAGGCGGGGTGGGACGCGGGGTGGGTGGCGGAGGGGAAGGCAGGCCCCAGACGAGCGTAACTATCACATCTTCTACCACCTGTGGGCTCATGCATGCAGCAAAGGAAAGGGGCAAGCAGAGTTCGACGAGCTGGAGCTGGGGGAGGGCACGACATTCGGTTATATGCGGCACGGGGATGTGAAGGTGGCCGGGCTGGACGACGGAGCAATGTTCCTGGAGGTGGTTGAAGCGATGGAGAAGATCGGGCTCTCGCCCGAGCAGCGCGCTGCGGTGTTCCGCGCCGTGGCAGGCCTCCTCCATCTTGGCAATGTCACCTTTACCGTATTGCCCCTTCCCGTGCCCTCAGCCCTCACTTCTGGGGTTCCCCCTCCCTGTGCCCTGCCCTGGTTCCCCCTCCCTGTGCCCTGCCCTGGTTCCCCCTCCTTGTGCCCTGCTCTGGTTCCCCCTCCCTGTGCCCTGCCCTGGTTCCCCCTCCCTGTGCCCTGCTCCGGTTCCCCCTCCCTGTGCCCTGCCCTGGTTCACCCGCTCGCCAGCATCACTCCTCCTTGTCCACATCTCACTGTGCCTTGCTTGTGGGGGCTGTGCGAGAGCTCGGCCACTGGAGGGATTCAGTGTTCGGACCCGAAAATCCATCCCTGCGACAGCGGCAACTCGCATCCAGTTGTGGGGGGGCGTCCCAATGTGATGTCATAATGTCTGTGGCCGGAGGATGGTCGCAGGAGACCGAGACCGAGGGCCACCAGGAGGGATCCCGGGTGCGTCCGCCCATTTAGCTCGTGCAATTGCACGGTTTGCATGACGGCGCCCTCTATCGGACAGCCCCCTTGAGCTCCTGCCACATCACCGCGCCCCTGCGTTGCAACCGGTGCACCCAACCTCCAAGCGGGGCATCTCGGCTGCGTCCAGCCCATGCGTGTAGGAAGGTATGTGTTACGCCCCTGGGCACGGTAGCCCACAGTCCCGGCAGATGCTGGAAATGCCGAACTCACTCTCACTCTGATCTCTGGAATATCGAGGGTCAGCATGGCCTCCAGCTCTTTGCTCAGGCGTCCGAATCACGCTTTGCCCCGTGGCTCGAGTGAATCGAGCATGCAGCGAGAGCTACTGACTCCGAGCGCCGAAGCAAGCTCAGCTGTCCGGGGCGGGTGACGATGCCTGCATTTGTGGAGACAGTGAGGCCAGTCTTCATCATTGAGGGGGGGGGAGGCGAGGATTCGGGGCTGTTCCGAGGGCTCCCTGGCATGCAGGTGGTGAACCCGGACGTGCTGCAGCGAGCGGCGCGGCTGCTGGAGTGGCCGGCCGCAGACCTCGAGAGCTCATTGTGTTGGAAGATGATGCAGGGCCAGCAAGGGTCCTCCACCTACAAAATGCCCAACAATGTGGCCAAGGTGAAGCGCTGGCGCGCCGCCCACGCAGACGCAAGGGATCCCCTGCCGTCCGATGCAATGCACACGAACATCCACGTCCGAAAGGAAGGACCGAAATCTCCTCTCGTCTACAGCACAAGACGAATTTGCGTCCCGCGAAGTGCGATGAGAGGCTGTGGGGGAAATCACATCCGGCCTTGGCGTAAGTGGCTCGCACAAGTGCTGGGCTTGGGGCTTCCGAAGGAGGCGCATAGCACTCCGAGTTCCTTCATCCGGAGGAACCTGACCCACTTTTTGTTTGCCTTAAAGTCACAAGACAGTCTGGAGGAACCCGACCCACTTTTTTTTTCCCCAGTCACAAGACTTGCTTTTGCAGAAACGCCGAGGCATGAGGGACAGCTCACGGGAGGGGAGGGGGCAGGCCCAAGATGTGCGAGACGCTATCTGCAAGCGAGTCTACAGCCAGATATTCGACTGGCTGACGACGAAGATCAATGCGGCAATCAAGGGCACTTCCCAGAACAGCGCATCATGCAAGGCGAGCACAACGCCTGCACCGCCCAGCTGGCGTCCGTTTGCCTCTTCTCACCTGGGAAACACGCCACCTGCTTTTCAGCCATCATTGGATTGGCTCCACCTTCAGTGTCAGGATGCGGTTGGCGGCATGCGAAGCCACTTTCCACCTGCGTGGCCATACTGGACTTACGTAGCGTGTGGCGCTCCCCATCGCCCAGTCCTTAGCACACTGTCAGGGCCGATTGGCTCGGGGACTCTGCGCCTCCCTGCTAACCCCTTAAGGCGGGGGTCATTCGCGGGTTCCTCGGAACGGGGGTCAGGTGGGGATCTTGGACATCTTTGGGTTCGAGAGTTTTGTCGAGAACAGTTTCGAGCAGCTCTGCATCAACTACTGCAACGAGAAGCTGCAGAACCATTGGTGCGCCCCTCGCCGCGCAGCCCTCCGCTGATGGGGCTCCTTGGAGCCGCGACTGGATCCCAGGTCAAACGCTGGCAGGTCAACCGTCGTGGCCGCCTCTTTCTCTGATCTGTCCTCCCCCCTTCTTCTCTATGCCACCGACATCGGCGATGCTCCTAAAAGCGGCGCCGTGAAGGCAGCAAGCAATCTGAAGGCAAAAGCGCGCCCCACTATTGGTAGTGGGGGCCTGCAGACCTAAGGATTGGATCCTCCCCACGTCAGCAGCCTGCCTTGCCTGCAGTGCCTCTGAGCAAAGGTGGCTTGACATTGTCTTCCTGGGTGGTGCCTTTCCCCGTCGACTCGGATGGCGCAGGAACAATTTTGTGTTTAACTCGGAGATCGAGGAGTACCAGAAAGAGGGAGTCCCGTTCGATACAAGCTCTATGCAGTTCAACGTGGGTCGCCCTCCACTGCCCTCCACTGTTGCCCTCCACTGCTGCCCTCCACTGCTGCCCTCCACTGCTGCCCTGCACTGCTGCCCTCCACTGCTGCTGCCCTCCACTGCTGCCCTCCACTGCTGCCCTCCACTGCTGCCCTCCGCTGCTGCCCTCCACTGCTGCCCTCCACTGCTGGGCGACAACCCATTTTGGGGCGCTGTCTGTGGGGGCTCACATATCCACCGTTTAGCGGTCAGCTGCAAGCGAGTGATGGAAGATGACACCTGCTGGAAACCGATGCCGCGCCCAGCGTCCCTCTCAGAAGCGGTTTTGAAGCGGGCCAGCTCCGCTGGGCCGCTGCCCACTTCCTCTCACGTGTGACGCGATGTCGTGCGTGTGACGGAAGAGCTCCGAGGAGGGTTTGGTGGACCCGCCAGGGCTTCGTGCAGTGGCGTGCGCTGCAGGGCGTGGTTACTGCTAAAGGTCGGCGGCGTGGTCATCCGCAGTATGACCACAGGCGGGGACGCTGCAACACCGGAGGCAGAGAGGGGGCCGCGTGCTCTCAGCTGAGGCGCCGCGATGTGGTACAAAGGGGGAATAGGGGGCAGTGCGCCGCGGCGGGGGCAATGGATTCTTTGCTTGTATCTCTGCAAAGGGGTGGAGAGAGGGGATGACGGCTGAGGCACAGCGCATAGGCTGCGGCATTCTCCTCGGGGGACAAGGCTGCTGGTTGAGGCTCCTGGGGGCCAGGCTGCTGGTTGAGGCTCCTGGGGACAAGGCTGCTGGTTGAGGCTCCTGGGGGACAAGGCTGCTGGTTGAGGCTCCTGGGGGACCGCCGGCTCAGAGCAACGAGACATGCGTGGAGCTGTTCGAAGCAAAGCAGCCGCAGCCTGGCATATTCCAGCTCATCCAGGACGAGGTCAGTGGACCGAAGGGCAGCGACGAGGCCCTGGTGCAGAAGATGCTGAGCTCCGACCTGCTGAAGTCCGGGTGCCTGGACCGGGTGCCGAAGCGGCCGCATGACTTCAAGGTCAAGGTGTGTGTGTCTGTGCTTATCATAACCATGGACCAACAGGTCCCATCCATCGACCGGGAGCCACTGGGGGGCATGCCAGCAGGGTCCGCTTACTCCGTTACCCAGAGACCAACAATTGTTGGGCGATGATCGGTCACATCGTATCATCCTTCCATGCTGCCTTGCATCTGGGTTGGGAATATGTATGAGTTTGTGGTATCTTGTCACGGCCCCGCCCTGCTCTTGATTTGCTTTTCACATCCACTGGGATGATGATGGGCTGGCTTTTGTTGGCCGATCTCATGCCGTTCAGTGTCTGTGCTTATCCTTGCGACTCCTTTGGCACCCCGTAGCCACAGAAGACTGCACTATGTACCCACGCCGGGGATCAAAGGATTCAGCACACACTTCGGGACACCTATCCGGATTCCCCGGAGTGTGTGTGTGTGTGTGTGCTCCTGGCGATGATCGGTCACATCGTATCATCTTTCCATGCTGCTTTGCATCTGGGTTGGGAATATGTATGAGTTTGTGTTATCTTGTCACGGCCCTGCCCTGCTCTTGATTTGCTTCTCACATCCACTGGGATGATGGTGGGCTGGCTTCTGTTGGCCGATCTCATGCCGTTCAGTGTGCTCCTGCTTGGCGCGCTCCCGGACGCGGGGAGGTGCCCCTGGCTGACATGTGCAGGGTGTGAGGAGCCGCTGCTGCCAGCGGGCCTCGTGGGGGTCTGCTGCTGCTGCCGGCGGGCCTCGTGGGGGTCTGCTGCTGCCGCTGCCGATGGGCCTCGTGGGGTCTGCTGCTGCTGCTGCCGGCGGGCCTCGTGGGGGTCTGCTGCTGCTGCTGCCGGCGGGCCTCGTGGGGGTCTGCTGCCGCTGCTGCCGGCGTGAATTGCCTTCCATGAGGGGTGCTGACAATTCCCGAGGGGCGGGGAGGTTTCGCAATATAGCATTTTGCGGGAGATGTGGCGTACCGCTCGGAGGGGATGCTGGAGAAGAACCGTGACAGCATGCCCTTCCTGAACCTCGAGGGGGGTGACACGTCATTTGTTCAGGCGCGGACGCCCCTCTCACCCTCCCACCTATCTGAAGGACGGGTATGCAAGAGGGGTGCAGTAACAACCCTCACGTCCCAAAGGGATGGATGTAGCAGCCCCAGGTTGTTGGAAGGAGTCGGGATGCGATGGGGGGTTATCTGAACGCAGAGGGGGTGTCTTACTACAGTGACTAAGGGTGAGGGATCCTAATGGCAGTAACTTTTGGAGTTCCTTTTGAAAAGCGCTCCTGAAGGGAACGGCAAGGGAGGCCTTGCACAGGGAATCCGTGAGAGGGGAGGGGGGGAAGGTTAGGGTTTAGTGGGGTTTAGTGTTTTGGGAAATAGGCGGAGTCAGCAGTGATTTTGTGTACCGGGGCATTGGGGAAGCGGCGAAGGGCGGCGTGGGATGTGTTTGGGGCGGGGCCGCGCAGGGGCTACTTCTGGAGAGTGCGCTCTCCGAGGCTTTCGGTGGGGCACAGGTGACCCCTAAAAACCACTGTGTTTGCACGCCCTCTTTTTAAGCCCCTAAAAACCACTGTGTTTGCACGCCCTCTTTTTAAGCCCCTAAAAACACTGTGTTTGCACGCCTCTTTTAAGCCCCTAAAACACTGTGTTTGCACGCCCTCTTTTAAGCCCCTAAAAACCACTGTGTTTGCACGCCCTCTTTTAAGCCCCTAAAAACACTGTGTTTGCACGCCCTCTTTTTAAGCCCCTAAAAACCACTGTGCTTACACGCCCCTAAAAACACTGTGTTTGCACGCCCTCTTTTTAAGCCTCTAAAAACACTGTGTTTACACGCCCTCTTTTAAGCCCCTAAAAAATACTGTGTTTGCACGCCCTCTTTTTAAGCCCCTAAAAACCACTGTGTTTGCACGCCCTCTTTTTAAGCCCCCGCCACGAATCAGCGGCTCTCTGCGAGCCGCCTTTGTACTGTGTCTTGGCCACCTCCCTCTCCTCCACCCACCCTCTCGTTACCCATCTTCTGACAAGCTTCGCAGCAGGGCACCCGACTGGAGGCGTCTTGCCGTGAACCGGGAAGTGATTGAAGGAATTAGGGTCGACGCATCCGATGTGACTGCGGAGTGGTGTTGGTCAGTCGAAGGGAGCCGCTCATTCCGCCAGGCGGTAGGGAGGCCTTCTGTGTGTTGATCATTATCCGTATGGGGCGAAACGCATAGCCCAAGCGGTCGCATAGCCTCATCCATCCGCGCCTCGCCGTCCGGGTGGTACGGTGCAGCGCGTCCGTTACAGCCAGTGGCGCTCTGAATGGGCTTTGCCCCTGTGCCGGGGTGGCGGTGCAGAATTCCCGGGACAACAAGCGCCGCTCTGGCCGCCTCACGACAGTCAGCATCGCCTCGCAGTTTCAAAAGCAGATGATGCTATTGGTCAAGATTCTCGAGGTAAGGGCTCACTCCCGCCTAGAAACCCTTTCCTCCTGGCATCTGCGGGACATTAGAAGACCTCCTCGAAACCCTCCGAAGGGCCTTCACTTCTCCCAGCACTCGTGTGTGCTTCGAAGGATACCCCCCCACCTCCCCCTGCCTCCCACCCCTCGCCCCCTCACCCTCGCCCCTCGCCCTGTGCTCCACAGGTCGTATGCCCTCTCCGCCTCCATATCATACCGCCAAGAGGTGTTGTGGGAGGGTATAGGAGCTTGCGAAACCCCTTCCCCATCCTCCCTGCGTTCAGCAGAGCCCCCATCCCCTCCGCTTCAGTAGAGCCCCCCTCGTCCTTTCACCAGACCCCGGCTGTTGGGCTCTCGGCAAGAAAGCCGCCGCCAGCGCTCCCCCTCATCTGCGATCTCTGGCCAGTGGGGTGCGCGGCTCGTCTTCCATGCAATGCTCCAGGCATCGTGCTGCCCGGTTTGAGGACCCTCGAAAGAAAAGCGGTGCCGCGTTCCCGTCACCAGTTGCCTCGTGGCATCCTGAGCTTGCTCCGCATTGGCGCCTCCTTAGAGCGACCCCTGGGTTGCCCCCGTGGCAGGCCGCGCAGCCACACTTCGTGCGGTGCATCAAGCCTACCGCTGCCAAGATTCCCAATGACTACACGGAGGTGCCCCCCACCCCACCCCACCCCACCCCTAACCTCTCCCCTGCGGCCTGCAGCGCCGCCCGTGAGGTGGTGAGGCCACTCTGGTGCAGCGGAATGCCCCCTCCTGGCATGGAATCTCCAGCTCCTGTCGCATCCATGCACTGCTGAATCGCAGCCCGCCAGCTCAGCCCGATAGCATCAAACTGGTTGGCGCTGGCGATGCGGATGAAGGCACCGTCCGCGGGAACGCGATTCCTCGGCCGCCGCGGATGTCCCTGCAGTTACTGTGCCCTCCCTGGCACCGCCATGGGGAGATCACGCCACGCTCGGTGCCAAGCGTTGATCAAGGAAGTCGGGGATGTCCGAGGCCGCGCCGCACCCTTCGGATCCGCGCAGCCGCGGTGACGGCGCTCCTTCTAAAGGCCCTCGGCAGCGGCCGCTCGTGGCCTCCAGACTTCACAGCTGCGGCCGCCCACCCGTTCTGAGCTCAGGCGCGCGGCGGGCTGTGCCGGGATCCGGGGCCTCGCGTGCATTCCTGGTGCAGGAGATGGTGCGGCAGCAGCTTCAGGCGTGCGGGGTGCTCGAGTGCTGCCGCCTCCGGGCAGAGGGGTACCCCATCAAGATCAAAAAGGTGCGCCCCGCAGCCGCGCCCAGGCCACGAAGCCGGGCAGTGGCGGGCGCGCTCCACTGGCGTTTCGTTCGCAAGGGTGATCCGATCGGGTTTGAGGATCACGGACCATGCGCTGGGGCTCCACGTGCCCACAGGAGAAGTTCAGCCAGCAGTACGAGATGCTGCTCAAGACCAGCGGTGTGAGCAAGGACAAGCTGGCGGTCGCCCTCCAGGAGGCGGGCCATCTCAACGACAAAGACTGGCTCGACGGCGCCTCGAAGGTGCCTCTCTCCACACTGTGTACATCGCACCTGGCATTGCGCACTCCCCCTGGCCCGCTCTCCGCAGAGGCCGCCCGTGCGGAGAGCAGAGAGTGCCTCGAGCCTTGCCCCACCTCACCTCTGCGTCCAGTCCATCACCGCCGCGCCAGGGCCTGTAGCGCGGCCCTAGCACATACGGCCGAGCGGAGGGTTGGGGACTCGTCGAGTGTTAAGCCCAACGTATGTTACGTGTGAAGTATAAACGGCTTGGGTCGACCAATACACGGATAAACGACTCGGATTGACTGATAAACGAATACATGAGGTCTGACCGACAGGATGAACCAATCAAGACTGATGAGCATGTTTTCGGCTTAACACTCGATGAGGCCTCACCCCTCGGTGGAGCCCCTTGCATATTTACCAGTGCCCATGCCGCAGCTCCATAGATGTCTAACCCCGACACCAACTCCACCTAGGCTGTGCGCGCCTTGCAGGGTGCTCTGGCTCCGGGTCTTGCTGCCGCGCTGAGGAATGAGCAGAGCGTGTTGGGTGTTGAGATGGGGACGAGCATGGGGTGGCGGCACGGGGCAGGTATTCTTGCGCGATGTAGCGGCGGTGCGGCTCAATAGCCTGCGCATAGAAGGTCAGCCACTACCATGTTCAAGATTTCATCATCCTTACGTCGAATAGAACGGAGATTCGGCGTGCTCTGTCCACATTGTTCATGCTTGTCCATCGTGCAATTTTGCGTGCTACCAAACACAAATTCTATGGCACCGATTGCAAAATACTAGGTGTGATCGACCTCTATGTGCCTGCCGCCTCATCTACTCACGGTCATCAGCGCAATCCTCAACCAATGCTGGCACAGATCCCAGGGCTCCACAGTAATCTCAGACAAAACCCCCAAAAATCTCCAGAGACTGGCGTGGCATGCTCACCTCAATTCGTCGACCCTTGACAACTTCACCACCTCACCGCAGCCCCTCATTTTCGATACCAGCCGTCGCATCGAGGGAAGCAAAGAATCGCTGATGGTGAAGCGGAAATAATAAACCCAGCAAACGAAAATCAACAACAAGTAAACACGCCACGTCATTTCGCCTGTCGCATACAGAGCGACACCTCAGCACTCCCACGAGCATGACGTGCTTCACCATTAGCGTGTTTCTAGTGTGTTACTGTGGTTGACGACGCTCGTGTTTTTGACGCTCCCGACGCACCAGTCCATACCACCGTAACCAAGTTGTTGACCCCAGTCTCGTGACTGCCGGTTCAACCGTTTTTCTACCGGCATTCTACCGGCATTCTCGTAGCTGCAGCCGCTGTAAAATGCGTCACGGCACGGCAAATCGTGGATGAGTCCTGCTCGCCTTGTATGCTTGTGTTGCCAGCTGGGATTGGTTGGAGCGCGGATGCACCGACGCTGCCCAACGGAGGTTGCGCCATGCCACGCCACCGGGAGCTGTGAGGTGTCCACGCGCGCGAGGCTGACAGTTGCAGCGGGCAATCCAGGGAAGGGCGGCGATTCTGCTATGATTCAATGCCCAGCATGTAGCTAGTGGTCCTGGGTCGGCAGGAGGCGGGAGGCATGGGACTCGGCCGAGTCCCGGCCAGCGCCGCGCAGGAAACCGAGTCGGTCGGCGTCGCACAAAGAGGCTCGCGGCTGGTGACAAACGAGGTGCGGCGTGTGAGTGAGGAGAGGATGCGGGAATGTGGAGCAGAGCTGGACCGCCGGGCGGTGTTCGTGCAGAAGATGGTTCGTGGGTGGCTGGCGCGGAAGCGGTGAGTGGCCGCGGCGAGGAGACCTCCTTTTTGACGCCTGCTGCAATTGAGGGCACCTAAGACGCAAGTGACTGAAGGAGGCAAAGGGGGCGCACGTGAGGAAGGGGTCTGGATGGACACACCCCAGTGACCGGAAGGTGCCCCATGGCGTGGTTGAGGATCCGTGGCGTGTGATTGTAGCCAATGACCGAAGGGCGGTTGGGAGGCTGCAGGCTTGCAGCTCTGTTCGAGGTGATGGCCAACCTCCGCCTCGCTGTAAGCAACAAGAACCAGGTACCAGTGTGCCCACCAAGCATCGCATCTTGTGCACCAATCGCACCGCACCACATTGCGTGCCCTCAGAACCCGCTCCTGCCCCACCATACCACCAATGCTCTCTGCGCTACCAGCTTTGTGCCCCGTGATCCACCAAATCTTCTTTGCATCCCTTCATAGCAATGCCATCTGACTTGGCAAAGGAATATCCTGTATGAAGCTCGGGAATGTAAGCTCAGGAATATCCTGTGTGTAGCTCAGGATTATATTGCGAGTCCTTGCCCAGACTGCAGTATTGACCGGGTCGAAGGAGGTCGCTCTGACGTGAGCGGTGGAGTGAGGCAACCACCAGGCTGAGCTCGAGGAGGGCCTCGCTTCGATGGCGAAGATGCTGCCGGGCGAAGGGAAGCGGCACCCGCTGGTGCGGCAGGCCGCTGAGGTGCTCGCCGCATTGGTGGAGAAGCAGAAGGCGCTGGAGAACCTCCAGCACGCGGCGGCGTCCAGGGACATGGCCTTACTTCAGTCTGCGATTGCGCATGCGTCCTCCCTGGGTCTTGGCGAGGCCGAGGTCGGTGCCCTCCGCCAAACCCTCGCCCCCCCCTCCGGTGGCCTGCGCACCTCGGCCTGCCTTTGCCGGCGCAGCTGGGTGGCCACTCAGCCAGGACCCTTGCGGACCGCGGCACAGAGATCCACAGCTCAGGGCGCATCCGGGCTGGATTGATGCCCAGGCGGTGCTGTCCCTTCCTGGTCCCCCGCATCTCTCCTGCTGCTTCGAGGCGTCACCTGCCGAGCGCGATTGAGGCCCCCACAACGGCGCCAGTTTGGGTCAGAAGGCGGCGCCCGCTTGTGCCAGAAAGGCGGGTGGTTCGTTGGTGTTAAGAAACGCCATCGAGTGTCTGCCACTTTGCCGGCTCCACTCTCCCGCAGCTGCTTCCCACTCGCAGCGTGAGGCCTGCGACCTGATTGTGTGCTGCAGACGCCCCGGATTCGATGGGGGAGGCGTGGCACGAGGCCTTGGCGCGCAGAGTGGTTGGGCTGACCGACGGGGGTGCGGGGAGGGGGCTGGAGGGAATGTTCGCAGCAGCTAGAGCACGCTAAGCAGGTGCTGGAGGGGCTGGCGAGGGAGGAAGAGATGCGCACCAAAGTGGAGTCCGCGCTGAAGGTTGCGGACCTCGCGGCTCTGGCAGGCCTCATGTCGGACTGCGAGCGTCTGGGCCTCACAGGCCTCCCTGAGGTGCAGCAGGCGCAGGCGGTGCTGGCCAAGGCACGCCGCAAGGTGCAAGCGCATCCCCATCTGCCACGCGCCTCCCGTGACAGCTTTTCCACGAGCGGGGGATCAGCGAGAGGATGTGCGGCGGGGAGAAGTGGGGGACAGCACCAGAGACATGCGGGGCAGCACCAGAGATGTGCGGGGGACAGAGCCAGAGACATGTGCGGGGGGACAGCACCACAGACATATGCGGGGGACAGAGCCAGAAACGTATGCGGGGGGACAGCACCAGAGACATGTGCGGGGGACAGAGCCAGAGACATGTGCGGGGGACAGAGCCAGAGATATATGTGGGGAGAACAGAGCCAGAGACATGTGCGGGGGGACAGAGCCAGAGAAGTTTGTAGGGGACGGCGCCAGAGGTGTGTGGAAGGGATAGCACGATCGGATCTGGAACCCTGAAAGATGGCCATAAGACGCTGGACACCGCACTGAGAGTTGAGTGGCATCTTGTTCGCGAAGCTCGAGAGCGCCGGAGTTAGATTCTGCCAGGGTGGCGATCGGGTTCCGGTCCACTGGAGGGATGTGGCGGCGCTGGTGCACCGGCGTCCCTCGGCCCCTCTCCTGTGACCAGAGGCGCCCGAGGGACTGCACAGGACGATGTGGCGAAAGAGGTGCAGGCGGCCCTCTCCAGCAAGTCCGTGCAGCAGCTCGAAGCAGCGCTCGAGCAGGCCTTACAGGAAGAGTTGCCGAAGGACATCGTCGAGGGCGTCCGCCAGCGCCTGGACCTCCTGCGGGCCGAGGGCAGACTCCGGGAGGTCGTCTCCGGCAAGGAGTTGGCCAACCTCGACGTGACGCTTATCCGGGAGGTGTGGCCTTTCTCGTAGCCACCTGTGCACCTCGAGGGCGTGCTCTACACCCCGAGCCTGCAGCACACGGTTGACAGAGGCAGGGGACCTGCAAGCACATTTTTAGGGACCTTGGGAGTCTGGACAGGCGAGGAAATGCCGGTTCGCCCTGGAGGAGCGGAGGAGCTTCGTGCTCAGCATGCCTCTTTGTGCGCGGTCGGCTGAGAGCCGGTGCTAGCGGTGCGGCATTGGTGCAGGCGGTGGAGCGCCTTAAGCTGCTGATGACCGGCCCAGCGCACGGAGATACTGCTGACCTGGCAGCGCTGGTGGAGGTGCGCGCAGCTCGGTCCTCGATGACGCGGCGCCATGGCGTAGTGCATCCACGGGCCACAAAGCCTTCGCGGGCTTCGGCATGCAAACTGAGGCTGAGTTGGCGTGGGGTGCTGCGAGCTGACCAATCAGGGCCATCGAAGAGCACGAGTGGGCGCCTCAGAACCATGAAGGGGCCTCCCTGCAGTTTTGAGTCTCCTCTGGGGCTCCCACATTTACATCTGAAGCCGGCGGTGGGGCGGGAGAGGCGCGTGTGGGCCCAGGCGGCCGCATGGCAAAAGCCAGGTGGGCGCGTAGGATTGAGCCGAGCGGGCAGGTTGGAGTTGGGTTGGTGGGCTAAGGCGTACGGGCGAGGTGGAGTTGGGCGCACTCGAGGTGGAGCACTGAGGTCGATTTGGGCGGGCGCCAGGGCTCTACGGCGCTGCTGGCGAGCATGGAGCGGTGGGGCGCTGTAGAGCAACGACTGAAGGCAGCGTATGGGTCCCGGGCCTACAAGGTGCCCCCGCGACCCGGGCCGGGCCTCCAGTGCGAGTGGCAACACGATGTAGCTCATCCGCGGCGGAGGCAATAGATGCAACTGTCCTGTAATTAGTAATTAGTAATAAGTCGGTAAAAAGCGTTGGGGGATGCTTCAAAGTAGGGTTTGCTCTGTGTGTGACCTCCCCACCCCACCCCGGCACGCTTCATGACTGCGAGGGCCAGCTGCTGGGATCTTGCCATGCCTGGGCTGGAGTGGGGCGGAGGGGCGGGCGGTCCTCGAAGCGGCCCAAGTGCGGGCGCCCAACTCAGTGCACAGGGCAAGGCGCCCGGTGCGTGCCGCGCTATGCGCACGCGCGCGCCCCGGTGGCCCGGGTGGAACCGCCGCACTGGGTGACGCTGGAGTGAAATCGACCAATTGCAAGAGGCGGCTGAGCTGTCAAGCGTGTGCGGTGCAGGAGTTGGAGGTGGAGCTCGAGGAAGCCGCGGCCGCTTGGGACGAGCTCGAGGCGTGCCGCAGTAAGTGCGGAGCCGGGGGCGCGACTCGTCAACGGGCACAAACGCTGGTGACGAATGCGAACGCGCTCGTGGCCCAGCTCAAGCGCGAGTCCGACTGCATCGCTCTCCTGCAGCAAGCTCTCAAGGGTGGCCAGGAGGTGCGCTCGCCTGAGGGCGGCTGGGCGCTCCCGTCTTTCCCCACGCCTCCCTCCTCCCTCGCTCCCCTTGCCGGCCCCTACATCCGCACCCTGCTCAGGCAGCGTTCAAAGAGGCACATGGATGTCCCGTGGGAGCCACTACTCTTGTATCTGACTGTTTGTTACGACCAGCTGGACCCCAATGTCTAGTCGGACGAGTTCAAATCATACTCTAGCACATATGAACTCTCATCTCCACCGATGCGCCCGTCTGAGGTGTTTGGGGCGTGCTTGGGCGCATCGTTGAATGCACGCCGGTGTGGGCAGATGTGGTGAATTATTTGCTTCAAGCACGCCATCGCAGCGCTGGGAGCATACCGACCTTCTGACCGGTCTTCACAAACATCGCATGTGCGGGGAGGTGCTTTCTGGTGGCGGTGTTGGCCCTGGAGCAACCATCGCGCTGAGCGCCTGACGCTGAGAATGCGCGAGGGGGGGGGGACGCTGAGGGGGCAGGCGCTCGAGGCTGCGCTTAAGAAAGCTGGCGAGCTGGGCATGTCTGGCGCTGAGGTGGACACGGCGAGCGCCAGGCTGGACAAGCTTTGCAAGCTGGATGAGACCATCACAAACGCGCTCGCGGTAATCCCACGCCGCCTGGGCCACCCCAAGCCCTCCTTCCCCTTCCCTACCGCTGACATGGTCTTTGGACTGGCGGATTTGCATGCCGTCATCATGGGAACGCACTTGTGTTTATGGTACAGCACTTTTGTTTAGGGTACAGTCACATTTGGTCATGTTTCACAGCGTCCTATCTTAATACGACCATGGCGCGTGCTTTTTGCAGCGCGCTTCGCTCCCGTTGGGAAAAGAGTGTAGAGAAATGCGTTTTGCATCTGTGGACAGTTCCGAATCCACGGAGCCGTGCGGACCATAGCCCCCATGCAGACACCGCTGCTTGCGACTTTGGCCAATAGCGCAGCAGCAGAGACCTGGCATAGTTGCGTGTGCGCAACGACTCGCAGGAGAGGCGTACCTCAGATTTTGGATTTATAATTAACCGACTGCTCGGTCAAGTGAATGAACCTTGCGAGCTGCTCTCTGCGAGCGGGCGACCCTCCGGATACTGGAGAGCGGCGGTTGGAACGCTTGTTGCGGCGCTTTGTCGGGACTGAGCTGCCATTGCAAGATTCCCAGGCGGCTGCGCGATGACACGGTCGCTCGGTTTCCCACCCACGGAGATATGCACCCGAGCCCCCCCACAGAGATCAGGGAAGTTGCAGGGGGGAAGGGGGAGGGGTGAGGCAGGCCCGCGACCTGCCGGCGCTTCTGGCGATTCAGGCGGATGCCGGGGCAAGCCCACACATGGGACGTGTCAGCGCGATGATCACGGCCCTGCAGGTGCGCCACGTCGCCTCGACCCTTATTGAGGTGAGGGATCGTGATATAGGCATATGGCGTGTCGTGCCGCTCACAGTGCACCAGTTTCAGTGTACCGCGCGGTGAGGTGGGTGTGCAGCGCGGCCTAAGGTTCAACGGTGTGTACAGTGCTGCAGACACCAGTGTGTAGGGCGCAATATTCGATGTGGCACTCTGACTGTGCTGTCAAGTGGCACACACGCTGTAGGCAAGTCCTGCCTGGGCTGTAGGCAAGTCCTGCCTGTGCTGGAGGCAAGTCCTGCCTGGGCTGTAGGCAAGTCCTGCCTGGGCTGTAGGCAAGTCCTGCCTGGACTGTAGGCAAGTCCTGCCTGGGCTGTAGGCAAGTCCTGCCTGCACTGTAGGCAAGTCCTGCCTGGGCTGTAGGCAAGTCCTGCCTGGGCTGGAGGCAAGTCCTGCCGATCGAGAGGCAGGCGCGAGCAAACTGGCAGTTCCACGGAATATCTCAAATTTCGGCTATCTACCTGCAGCATCCTGCACTTCCCGGTGCAGAGACATGCTGAGTGTGCTTCGATTGAGCCGAATCGCTCCTGTCAGTCTGTCCGGCATACCATATCCATGCGACGTCTGCATATGCAGCATATGGAAACACCGCTTGGGTGAGCGGTGGATGGCGAGATCGCATCAGTTCGCAGCAAGTCGACAGATCCGGGAGGCGGTAATATGTAAAGACCTGCCCGATTGATGACCACAAAGAAAGGCAAAGTATCGCCGCCTCGAGCCACTTTCATCACCGTCAGAAAAGGTGGTAAAGAGGCTTCCTGCCCTCTGCCGCTATTCCCCCGCCGGTGTCTCCGGACGGGTGAGTTGGCACTCCCCGGCTGCCGCATGGCGCTCCGCTCCTCGAGGGCTGCCCGCCTCCCGTTGAGGGATCTGCCTCCGAGGCGCCACATGGCATGAAGGGCTATGACCATGGGGTCGAGGCAGCCGAGGAGCCCCCATGTGAGTAAGGCGCCGTGAGGCGGTGAGTGCAGGAGGAGGAGGAGTTGCTGGTGAAGCTGCGCCAGCTGGCGCGCGATGGCAGTGACATGGGTACGCTAGCCACCAGTGAAAGCACTCTCGGCGCAAAGACGCCCTGGGTTGATGCGGACAGACCCATGCTTTGGCGAATAGCCTCCCCCCTCCACAACAACGAGAGGCCCCGTGCGGGGTGCACCATCAGCTTCGTGTAGTCTAGTCCTCGCAATGCAGTCGTCCTACTGGTGAAGATGCGCGGCCGTCCGGCGGACTGCCAAGAGCGAGCGCGGCGAGGGTGAGAGTCGGCCACCCCACGAGTGAAAGAGGGGGGGCGGAAAATGGCCGAGGAGGGAAATGCGTGGTGCAGATGAGATCGTCAACGCGCTCGCAGCAGTGGAGCGGCTCCATTTGCACACCCAGGTGATTCCCCAGGTTTTGTCACCCTGGCTGATGACCGATGGCTGATGGCGGATGACCGATGGCTGATGGCGGATGGCTGGTAGGTGATGGCTGGTAGGTGATGGCTGGTACGTGATGGCGGATGGCTGGTAGGTGATGGCTGACGGCCAAAGATTGACGGCTCCTGTTTCACGTCTGATAGCTGACTGCTTGCCCGACTCCCAACAGCCTATCAGGCGCAGACAAGACGCCACCTCACCTGCATCCCTGCACCCCCGGGCCATCTTCAACGACCTCTGGGCAGTGCTCCACCCGTACTGGCAGCCAAGTGCATGCCGCATCCTACGCCCACACGCCGTGTTATTGGTGGCACGTGTCTTCTTTGTTGATCCCACCATAGCGGGGGTGTGGGTGCATCAGCCCCTTACTTTTGGGAGGCGGTTATCCCTGTGGTGCCATTCTGGCGGGCACTGCCTCTTGGAGAGCTCGGTAGATTCGTCTGTCGTGCTGCGAGGAGAGGCAGAAGGTGGTGATGTACAACTTCTGTGTTCTCCCTTGAATTTTGTGGGGAGCACTTAGGTGCCCGCATGTTTCCTTTTTTTGACATGGGGTGTCCATGCTGTGTGGTGTGACTGCATTCATGACATAACCATGGACCAACAGGTCCCATCCATCGACCGGGAGCCACTGGGGGGCATGCCAGCAGGGTCCGCTTACTCCGTAACCCAGAGACCAACAGTTGTTTGGCGACGATCGGTCACATCGTATCATCTTTCCATGCTGCTTTGCATTTGGGTTGGGAATATGTATGCGTTTGTGGTATCTTGTCACGGCCCCGCCCTGCTCTTGATTTGCTTTTCACATCCACTGGGATGATGATGGGCTGGCTTTTGTTGGCCGATCTCATGCCGTTCAGTGCATCAGCCCCTTACAATCAGAACATCAGGTGGTGCTGATGGAAGTGCTTGCAGAGGCGGCTGCTCAAAACGCCAGCTCAGCTCGGCTCCCTCTTTTGCATGATCTCGTTGTGCAGGCGGCGGAGGAAGTGTCCGCCGTGGAGGCGAGGCTAGCGATGCTGAAGGAAGCCCAGCGGTGGAAGTCCCAGGTGCAGCCGCGCCCTTGTGACCCTTGATTGCTGACCAGCCGCGCTTTTGTGACCCTTGATTGCTGACCAGCCGCGCTTTTGTGACCCTTGATTGCTGACCACCCCCAGGGTACGGGAGGGAGGGTGAGTTACCCGTGTCGACGAGTCCAGGAGTTCAGATTGCAGGCCCACGTCTGACAAGTCGTTGGTGTCGACGAGTCCAGGAGTTCAGATTGCAGGCCCACATCCGACAAGTCGTTGGTGTCCACAAGTCCAGGAGTTCAGATTGCAGGCCCACGTCCGACAAGTCGTTGGCAGATCCTATCAAAGTGCCAAGGTCTGCAGCAGCAGATGCCAGAGGAGCGCGCATGCTCTCTTCGCCTCGGAGACGACCATGCATGTGGTGTGCCGTGGCCGTAGTGATCCGTGCGCATGCGAAAGCGAGATAGAAGGTGCCTAGCAAAGAGCCCTCGAGGGTGCTTTGGGGCCGCCAGGGCCGCCCTCATCACAAATCTCGCAGTGCGTGCGCCTGTGTGGCCGCTCCCGCTGCAGCGTGTGTTGTGTGCTTGAAACCGTCGCCACGCCAGCGGGGGGACGCGGAATACCCTCGAGCAGCATCTTGTTTTCCCCCGAAGCCCCTGGCTTCCCGCGCAGGTGGTCCCCTTATTCAGGCCGCACTGTTCTATCAGCGACCCTTCAGGGCGTCCGTTTTAGTGGGGGTGCCTCCCTCCAGGGGGCGGCTGTATGTCACGTTGGGAAGGTCCGGCGTTGCTGTATTCCAGTTGTTGGCCCTTTAGCTGGTGCACCCAACCGACGCCCGCGTTCCCCATTCAGAGCTGGAGAGGGGCGCGTTGGTGCTCATACAGCAGCCCCATGGGCAATTCTGCCGGAAGCCATGGTCTCTGATCTCGGCTGATGCCCACAACTTCTCCTCGGCCGCAGGCGTTTCGCCTAACGGAGCCTGCAATGAATAATCCCGAAGACCGGCTTCTGCGCCAGAGGCTTGCTCGCGCTGCCTCGCGCCATACGCCTGCTCCCTCGCCCGAGAACTGCACAGACGTCGGAGATGTGACGCATCTATCTACGATGGTGACACCGCAGGGTCGTGGAATCACCAAGTGTTAAGCCAAAACCATGACTTTTGATAGCACTTTGCAGATTTCGGATGATATGCTGTCATGTGATAAGTAATTATAGACGCGGTTTCGCCATAATACTCGGTGATTCCAGACCCCTCGGGGACGCCACCGGCAGCGTGGGGGAGGCGTCCACCGAGGTCGTGGTGTCTGGGGGAGCGATTACGCTCACTGAGTCAGCGCTCCTGCCTGCGTGGGCGGGGGGGGGCGGGGGTGTCTTTGGTGGCCAGGCCGCGCACGTGTTGGAGGGTGCGGATGTCGTCGCGTTGGAGGCTGCCATCGCCGGCGTGAAGGCCTTTACGAGTCAGCATTCCGGCCATGTGGCACTCGAGCAAGAGGTGCTCCCAGGACCGAGCCCTTCCCAGGGTGCCCGGCCAGGCTGGGCGCGTCCTGCGCAACGCCGCACGCTGCGGAGGCTCGGGTGAATCGCAGGCTGATGTGGGGCCGTCCCCCACCGCGGGAATGAGACACCAGCTGCTGCAGGGGCGTGAAGTCGGAGGAACTGTCTGCTGCTCTGGGTGCGCAGCGCAGGGCTTCCTGGGAGAAGAGCTCATCGTGACGGGGCCTGCACGACCCGCCCGATCCGGTGACGCAGTCAGGTGGGTTCTCTGGCGGCGCAGCTGACTGTAGCCCTGGCTCGAGCCGCAGGTGGTCAACATGGAAACGCGGCTGGCCCTCATCGCGCAGAGGGAGGCGCTGAACACCGCCGCGGCGCAGCTGCTGGCGCAGTGCCTCGCTGAGCAGCAGGGCAACCCGATGGTTCTGAAGGCCGCCCGCGAGGTCCGCCCGCCCTCTTCACGGCACAGTGACCTTCCCGATTCTCAGCTCCCCGGATCCAAACTCACCCTCGGCAGCTCCTCGCCGCGCAGTCACGGCCTACTACCATGCCAGAGCGGAGGAACGCGATTCTCCAGGGGGGGGCCTTATGCGACCCTCTGTCGATGAGTGCAGCGCTGCTTCTCTAAGGGCCGCTCCGCTTTGACTGCCACCCTCCCGGCTGCAGCGATGTGTAGGAGTGACTTCGGGAGCATTCGGATGCATCGAGCGGAGCGCGTCTCGAGCGCGCCACCTCGTTGAAGAGTGTTCGCCGTCCACGTCGCCGCCGCGCCTGTATTTCTAGCGGGCGAGGGCCGCGGGCCGCGCTCTACGCGCGGCGCGCACCGGCTGTTTGAGAACGCGGCGTGCCCTCCTGACCTGCGGGCCGGTGATGACCGCGTGGCAACGTGGGCGGCGACCTGCGGAGCAGTGATGACGCTGATGGCTGACGCTCAATTGCCCTTCAATGTGAAATCACCGTTCGATTTCTCTGCCGGCAGATTACCACGCCTCTGTCCGAGAGCGGCCATTGCCCACCTTTTATCCCAGTCGGCCTGTGGCGCCTGCAGTCCTCTCGGAGGGGCCTGCGCTCTGTCCCGTGGACGTGCCTCCCTTCCTCTGGAGCGACCAGGTCCATGCCTCAGGTGAGGAGGGAGACGGGTCTGCACAGGAGGAGCTGTTGCAGCTGTTGTCGAGGGCGGCAGAGCTGGAGCTGGTGTCTGAGAAGATTGCAGCCGCTAAGGTGTGTGCGCATACCTATCCCCACGCCTGCGCCCGCGCCCGCTAGAAATTCAGGCGCCCAGCGCGCAGCCTGATTCCCGTGTGTGGCTCGAGCCTGGCCCGAGCCGAGGACCTGCGAGCCATGAGCGGCCGCTGAAGCTTGGGGGGGGATGCCCAGAGCTTCCTGGAGCGGGTGACCCACGAGCGCCAGCTGGAGGTGAAGCGAAAGGTCCGCCGCACTTCCAAACCATGCGCATGCCTTCTCCTGGCTGCATCATGACACAGCACGCGCGCGCAGCCGCCGCATTGTGACATCGTGATCACGCGGTTGAGGATGCGAGGCTTCTTATGTGTTGTAACGAGGCCGTAGATGCCGAACAGTGATTTATGGGGTGCTGGCCCAGCACATCTAACCCCCAGCACATCTAACCCCCAGCACATCTAGCCCCCAGCACATCTAACCCCAGCACATCTAACCCCCAGCACATCTAACCCCGAGCACATCTAATGCGCAGCACATCTAATGCGCAGCATTGCATAGACCTCTTCCCGGCGCTCACTGGGCTGCATAGCATCCCATCTTGGTCCGTGTGTAATGCTCAGACTGCAGCTCCTGGGCTCTGAGCAGCCCTCCGAGCAGCCCTGTCGGAACACTGCAACTAGAGCTGCTGGCCTTGGGGGGCCGGGGGAAGTTGCGCTTGGCAATGACCGGAGCAATGACTTCCCTCTGAGTTGCCACACTCGACATGTTTGCCCTTGCCATGCGCATCTTCTTTGCGAATTCGTTCTCAGGTTGAAGGTGCTAACAAACTGTTCACAGCGCTTTGCCATACTGCGAGTGAACCTGGTGCATCAGGCCCCGACTCAGAGCCTCTGCGAGAGACCCGAGGGAGACCATCTGATGGGCTGCAACCGCAGGATGGGGGAAATGATGGTGACAACTTTCTAACGGGCACAATGATGGTTGAGGCATGGCGGGAGGCGTGATACAAGACCGCAGGGCGGCTTGACAGGGAGTATGATGGCGGTGCAGGCGTGGCAGGAGATATGCTATTGGCCGCAGGGGGTGTGATTGGGGAGCATGATGGTGGTGCAGGCGTGGCAGGAGATATGCTACTGGCCGCAGGGGGTGTGATTGGGGAGCATGATGGTGGTGCAGGCGTGGCAGGAGATATGCTATTGGCCGCAGGGGGTGTGATTGGGGAGCGTGTGGATTCGGGCTCGGGATGCAGGAGCGCCTGATGGAATCCCTGCAAGGCCGCATGGGCTACCTCTGCAACGTCATCAACAGCAAGAATGACGACGGCTCGGTGAGCGGCAGCCTCTGTTCCCGCAGTCGGGTCATTCCGAGCCTTGCTCTCTGCGTTAGGGCCGGACCGGGTTGCGCTGTAACCGGTTAGGGCCGGACAGAGTTGCGCTGTAACCGGTTAGGGCCGGACAGAGTTACGCTGTAACCGGTTAGGGCCGGGCAGAGTTGCGCTGTAACCGATTAGAGCAGAAGAGAGTTACGCGGTAAACTAATCGGACAGAGTTGCGAGGTAACCAGTTCGGTCCGGACAGAGTTGCGCGGTAACCGGTTAGGAGCCCCGGACAGTGTTGTGCGGTAACCGGTTAGGGCCGGATAGAGTTGCGCTGTAACCGATTAGAGCAGAA
>LGRX02009066.1:0-15037 GCA_001247695.2 Cymbomonas tetramitiformis
CTACAGTAATCACTCACCAATAAGAAATAGTAGCAATAAGAAACCAGCCAGCGTTTGGGGGGGGTCACAACTTGACGAAATTTGCTGGCTAGCTTTAATTTCTTAAGAAATTTGCCAAAATAAGAAATCAAGGGGCTGGCTGGCTTGAATCATAGTGAAAAATGGTTAAGAAATTTTGGCTGGATTATTTGGTGGGTTTACTTGATTTAACAAGGATTTTGATGCTTATACACAATTTATCTCAATAGAAAATATCATACAGACTGTTGAAGTTTTTCGAACGGAGGTGCAAACGTTGGCTGGTCGGCGAAAAGTGACTTATCAACTATCACATGTCTGCTCACGGCTTTCAGGATCCATACTAAAATTTTACCACTGTGGCCGTCGCTGAGTGCCAATTTCATGATAGCTGGCTGCCGCTCCTCCTTAAGCAATAAGAATAAGAAATTGGCTGGCTGAGCTACGAAATCGGGATTTCTTATTCTTAGCAATTTCATAGGTCGCTGGCGCTGGCGGGGGGGTCACAACTTGACGAAATTCGCTGGCTGACCCCATATTTAGGACTTTCTTATTGGTGAGTGATTACTGTACATCACGAGCTGATACACCGGCGGCGCCCACTGACAAGCCGCCAGCGAGCTCACCACACCCACAGAAGACGCCCCAGCAGTCAGTTTCACCCTCGATCCTTCCTTCACAGAAGCGACAAGCTCGTCCCCCAGAGGACTCGCAGAATTGGCGTGTTCGCGCAGAGTACTCCTCGAAGTACGCCGAGAAGTTTGGACCCTTCGACGTGGACGCCTGTTGTGACCTTGGCGGCCGCAACAGACAGGCGGATCGATTTTAGACAAACTGCCTTTCTGAGAAATGGAGGGGTCTTCGGGTCTGGTGCAACCCTCCATATAACTCCAAACACATCACTGTGGAGGCGATTCTGAACAAGTACATCGCAGAATGGAAGGCGGACCCGGAGAACACTTCTGCGGTCTTTGTCCTGCCAGATCACCAGTCCAAGCTCCCCGCGTGGCGTAAGCTATTCAGGAAGGCCAATATGCAGATCGTGGAGGTCGTCCCTACTCACGACGACAAGGGCGAGCCTAATCAGTTCTTCGAGAACCCAGATGGGAAGGCTTTCGACCTTCGCTGGCCTGTATTGATAGTGCACGCCCCTCCTGCCAAACCGCAGCCAGCACGCGTGAGACATCCGCGAACGACTCCCGCTGTGATAAGGACGGGTGAGGCGGCCGACTTCAGAGACACGATCTCCCAGCAGTCAGACTCGAAGTTCCTGCGTGCGCTGAAAGCAGAGTACACCCGAGAGGGGTCACTCCGTTCACTGCGGGAGAAGGTAAAGGCAGCGCTGCACCAATGCCTACAGGACTTCAGGCTGGTGGGTGAGGTAGTTTGGAGAACCGCAGCAGGAAGGTATCAGTTGGTGCTGGGGGAGGATTCTCCGCTTCGTAAAGGTGGTGATTCGTCATGCCCACGAGTCATTGTCCTCAGGTCACACTGGGAGAGACAAAACTCTGGAAAGAGTGCTGCGACGCTTTTATTGGCGTGGTGCTGCAGAGGACGTAGGCACCTGGGTAGCATCCTGCGCAGTGTGCCAATCTGTGAGACCACGGGGAACTTACCCGGATGGGCTGCTGAATCCTCACAGCATCCCGAACAGACCATGGCAAGATGTCGCAGTGGACTTCGTCACCGGCTTGCCAGTATCAGAGAGAGGTAATGACGCCTTCATCCGGGTTTTTTTGCCCTGCATAACTTACGTAGAGATTCGGCTTTGAGATGGGTTCCGCATATATGCGCATTATGCTTGCAACACCCGCATAATTACGGGTGTATACACCTTGTGTAAAACTCCTGCATAAAAGGTACATACAGCAAATCTCCGGAATTTATGCACCCCCCGTATTTATGCGCATTATGGTTGCAGGTTGTGCAAATTTGCTGCATAACTTTGGGTACTGCAAAATTGCAGCATAACTTCGGGTATTGTAAATTTGGTACATAGCTTTAGGTAGTGTAGTTTTGTTGCATAATTTCAGGTACTGCAAGTATGCAGCATAACTTTGGGTACTGTAAATTTGCTACATAACTCCAGGTACAGTAGTTTTGCTAAATATTTTTGGGTACTGCAAGTATGCAGCATATATGTGGGCATCGCAGCTATGCAGCAAAGATGTGGGTGTTGCAGCTAAGGAGGAGAAGGATGGGTATTGCAATTAAAGAGCACTATACAATATCACCTCATACTTAAGGTGTTTAAAAATATTTGTTCTAGCAGATACTAGCGAAGTATTTTCAATGTAAAGAAAGAAACAAAGTGTTGCAAACAAAAATAAAGGAGCTCCACAATTCTAGCGTTCGAAAGGCTCCTCGAGGGCCGCCAGCTCCTCTGTATTAGTGGCCGGTATCGGCCAAGCGATCTTGCTTTTAGGAGACAAGGTACTTGTGCTCAAGTTGTGTTTCTCAACTTCGAGCACCCACTCCCAGTAGCTTTGCGCAAGCCATGTTCCGGACTCCACCTGTGACTCACGAGAGCCATGTAAGACTCCTGCAAGTGCACGTGGCATATCCTCTCGACACGAACGTGAGCAAAACAATCAAACAACCACTCACCTGTGCCTCTTGTGGTGTCATGGTGGTGGGAGCGTGACTCGTGAGATACTCGAGGGCCCATCCACCAATACCTTCTGTGCATAGCAGGTTGGCATAGACACACATCATAACGAACGCGATGGTTTTGGTGGTGAACTTTTTCAATAAGGTTGGTTCTTCCCGGGCCGACGACTTCTTAGCTGGAAACACTTGGCGAAACACCTCCTGAAATAGAGGATTCCCAAGAGGGTCGTTCGCAAGCTTGTGCCACGACCCGTCTGTCAAAGTACACAGCCTTCCACAGCCACTTTAGAATCAGCACATACGACAAAGGCACTGTCATATAAAATATGCACACACGCATACACACACACACACACAAAGCACCTTGAAGGGAGGCGATCGTGGAAGTTGGGGCAAGCTTTCCTTCCACGGTATCGAAGAACTCCCTATAAATAATTGGCACGACCTTCTTCACCTTTTTGGCTACCATATGCCTCGTGTTGTTCCTTTGTGCTTGGTTCACCTGCAAGTGGCGTGGGTGTGAGAAACGAAGTTTAAAAAAGTGATGAAATACTCTAAGAAAATAATATAGCAAGTGTCCTCGAGATTACCTTCTCGTGAAGTTCTTTCCACTTTGCTTTTCCAGTGGCACCCGTACGAGCCTTCAGGATATTAGGTTCATCAAGGAGAAGTAGTACGCAATCCTTGGTGTCTTGGAAATACCAGCCCTCTGGGTGGTTTTCCATACATATGCGGGTTACAAGGGTAATCGTTTTGGTATCCACTGAATTGCCCTGCGCACACACATATGTTTCGCATATTCAGGAAGCATTCGTGCATACACCCTCTTTGCAACATATCAAGAAGCACTTGAAAAAAAGCCAACGCACCAGTGTAATACCACTTGCGGCGCCTGTATGTACTTGAGTGGGCTTGTTTACAAGCTCCTTGAGGATCCTTGTTTGCTCCCGTGCTTCTTCGAGCGTTTTGGTGGCAAGGGTCACCAAGTTTAACATGTGCCTCGAGTTGGCGTCACACAAGTCCTCTACAGCAAACTGGACAAGTTGGCTGTAATTCCCCAGTGGCATGTTTTTTTGCCACGTTCTATTAGGTCGGGCTAAAGACGTGGGTATAGGGAAGGTCTCTTCTTGCTGTGGGAGTCTTGTGAGGGGTGTTCCACCCCTCAATAGTGCTCGCGCCTGCATTCAAGGTAGACTATTTAAACTCTAAAACACCCTACAGGATGAGGTGGAGCACTCCACAAACGTGTTTATTCATATTAAATTTAATATGTACAAGTGTGAGACTTTACTTCATAATACCATCTATTATCTCACTATCTCTAAACGCTAAGTACAATTCTTGTGCTGTGGGTCTACCAATTCTTTCACCGAAACAGTTCATTATGAGAGTGGCTAAACTCCTATCCATATATGGAGTATACGTAGCAAGATCTTTTTTCCCGGCATACACGCTGCGCTTATCTTCTCCCTTGGGGATCAATATATCAAGAAGCAGGAAACCCACTGAAAACATGTCTGACGTTTTGCTCTTCTTGAAACCACGTGCTAGCTCTGGCGCGATCCAGTAGGCGCGTTTCAATCTCTCCACCTTTTCCTCCTCTGTAAGCCGAGCATACACAGTGGTGGTTTTGTCTACTGTGCTCGTGAGACTAAAATCGATAACAGACACAGCAACACCTTCGAGGCCAAGTGGCTTGTTTAGCACGAGTACATTGTTCCCTTTGATATCACCATGTACGAGATCTGCACTATGCAGTTCTTTCACAGCCTCGATCAATTGAACACACATGTTCCTCTTCAAGGGCAAGTCAAGTGTGTTACATTCAACAAACTCCCATAAAGTTTTTCCTCCATAAGGGAACACAAGAAATGGATACACGTGCCCTGATGAGTACCGGATCCCATATCTCAAAGGTGGGAACACGTGCCTGCTAGCTTGGCTTGCAAGTATGGCATACAGGAGCTCCCTAAGCATGTCTCCAAAGTGGCCCTCCTTGAATTCCTTGAGTGCCACTACTTGGACACCCAGAAACATCTTTACAGACACCTTCCCAAAACCACCCTTCTTCCCTTCCACTGAGGGGGTGTGTACTACTTCTGCAAAGTCAACTTGATTGATACCCACTCGGTTAGCCACATAATGCACGTGTTTAACCCCTGCCACTTTGTCGTGGAGCTTGTCCAATAGCAAAAGTGGAGTCTCACACCCAAGACGCAAGGGCCCAACTTGCTTCCCTTCAACCCACGTGTACAGGGAGCTTGGAATACACCCATTGAGAATAGCATCCTCCCTGGTGGCGTGTACAGGTGTGACAGATGGTGTTTTCGCTGTGTCACTTGCGATCACTCCCACAGCAGGTGTTTTCAATTGTGCGTGTGCTTGTGCTTTCTTCCGCTTACGCCTAAGCACTCTCCCTCGGGGGTTTTTTTTTTGTGTTCCCTGTATACACGTTTCACCCCCCTCCACTACCTTAGCACGAGTGTCACTTTTATTGTAAAGGCAATAATAAAAATGATGTTGGGGCAATAGGTTTCCAAGCATTACTCGCGTGTGACTACTTACTTGAACCACATGTGGAGTCTCCGCAGTCTCCGCACGTGCAACCTCCTCAGCAGCACCACCATTGTCCCCACCAGACTGCTGTGAATCGACGTCGTCATCGTCTTCAGCGTCTTTAGCCTCGTTAGGGTCCATAGCGTCTTTTGCTCCCTCTAGTGCTTCCTCCTCATCGCTATCTGAGTCTGAATCGGAATAAGAAGAGATCAAATTGCGCCTCTTTAGGGCACTCCCAGTTCCAGTCTTCGTGGCTTGTTTTCCATCGCTACTGGTACTACACCTTCTTCTTTTGCTACCTACGCAGCAGCCCACGCACGGACCTTAAGCAAAAAAACAAAACCCCATCGCTGTCACATAGCCCATGATAAAACAGCGCTGCGTGTGCGAACACCAATATCCAAAGCTTCAGGAAGGCGCGCCATCTTCTCCTCGAGAGAGCTCCACTTCGCGAACGAAGGGCGCATCGATCTGCAGGATCCGAAGTGCTCCGACCTAGGCTTTGGATTTCTCCAAACGCTATCTAAGAACGAAATTGTGGCAGCTGAAATAAGCATTTTAACGAAGGCGCGCCAACTTCTCCTCGAGAGAGCTCCACCTCGCGAACGAAGGGCGCATCGATCTGCAGGATCCGAAGTGCTCCGACGAGGCTTTTTTTCGCCAGCACTCTAAGCTTTATGCGAGTGAGGAGACTGGTTCGCATGGCTCCTCTGTTTACATTCAAGGCTCGCGCATAAATTGTTCCAAGAGGGAACAAATACCTGTCCGTTCCGGTGTTGGAGCCGTTACTCGTCCCCTCGTTGTTGCACCACGCATACTTTAAGCAAATTATATTCTTCTGCAGGCTTCTCGCTTACGCACGCAGGCTTCCTTCAAACCACAGGACAAAACTGGAAAGGGTTGCCTCGCTTAAAATTTCAAATATCTTCCGCCGAATATGCGAACCCTGAATTTGACTTCGCTCGGTCAAATTCTAAAGTGTGCGACTAGATAGCACGCGAGCATCGTACACTGTCAGATATAGTATAGTCCGTGGTACTTCAACCCGTATCGACGGTCGAAGGCGATAAATCGAAAATCGATCCGCGCGTTCTCGATCGTGCGCGCGAATAGCGAAGCACACCGTTAAGGTTTAAATTTATGAAGTTTAAATATTCTGAACACCACGCATCACATGAGCGTGTTCGCCATTTTTTGTGCTATTATCGATATTGCGTGTACACCCACGTACATATAGGCCACTCCGGTGCAGCGCCCCCCTCTGGCGAGAGCAAGCCACGTGTCTGTATCAAACACCTGCAAACACGTAAGCGCAGAGTACACGCACCGCACCATATCTGGGTCACCTTAATAATTAACTTCGTGGCTCATGCCTTCGTCAGTTGCATGCGAGCGGTGCCTCAAGGATTGCAGGACACTCGCAGGGCTGCGCGTGCATTTAGCAAACTCAGCTTGCGCCAATTTCCCCGCCGCGCCCCAATCGCGCCAGCCTAACGCACGAGAGCACTCCCAAAGCAGCACGCGCGAGGTGTGCAGTGCGAGTGGATCGCAGCATATTGTGGGCTTACCCGACAGCGATGTTACCCTATCGCATCACGAAGACGCACACTCGCACGGAGAATTCGTTTCGCAAGTGGAGGATCTCGCACACACGTTGAGAGCTCCCCACGACGAGCTTTTTCGACGTGCTCCTGCGAGGGAGGAGGGGAGCCTTTGTCAGGAGGATTTCACACTTACCGAAGAGGAATCCATATTCGCGAGGACGATCCTCAAACTCCCACAAGGTAAGCCCATTTGCGGTCCCATGTGTGCGTGTCACACGAACTAACAATGCCCTACCTTCCTCGCCTACCCTTTTTCCTAAACGAGGGTTGCTTTGTGTCACTTCCAGGGGAAGGCAACGAGCTCCTCAAGGTATATCACAGGGACGCCCACCCCGAAAAAAATCACATACGATTCAACAACGTCGACGAGCTCACACGGCATTTGCTCGCTTCCACTGGTGTCACATATACTTCCACGTGTATATCTAAACCTGAAGACCACCAGGAGTTGCTGTGCTGGCACGTGGAGGACGCACTTCACAACTTACAGAAGCTCATCACGAATACGAACATTTCCGCGTGTGACCTTACACCACAAACTGTTTACGACCAGGCCGGTAATAGGGTTTATGCCTCCTTACAGCATGGACTAGACTTCGAGCTCGTAAATAAGGATTTATTACCTGGAGAGTTGTGCATTCCGTACTCTTTGTTTTCTGACGGTTCGGTCATAGCGATGGGGAAAACATCTTTTCATTCCGTAGTCATGAAAGCACCAGCTTTAGATATGAACCAGTATGATCAACCCTGGGCACACATCCTCGCTTCCTTAAACCCACAGCTGCAAGAACGACCTGAACACGGCCTTGCAGAAGGATCATATCTGTTTCGCTTGAGGAAACGAGAAATACTACACCAGTGTCTTGACATTGTGCTAAAGCCTATAAAGGCCATACAGTATACAGGGTTCTTCTGCACACCAGCTGGCTATCTTTCCGTGAGGAGGTGTTATCCATGGCTCGCCTTTGCTAGTGTCGATCTCCTAGAAGCGTGGACACTTGCCAACTTGAAAAATGGAACAGACTTGTATTCCAAGATCACACCGGCAGAGGTTCCCCTCCGATACCGAGACGACTGTGGAGCTTTAGTGATCCGTGACTCTGTAGCAATAAACGCGTGTGCTGATGAAGGCGCAGCAGTCTTGGCGTGTGGTGGGACCCAGGCAAGGTGTATAGAGATATGTGACCCCGAGGACACGTGGCCTTTGAAAAGTGCACTCCGGGACCTTCGGTGGGTAGACTCTCTCCAATGTATCAGTGTAGCTGACGTGCTTCATCAAGACTACGCTGGAGTAGGATTGGAGTTACTACAAGTGCTGCTATATGATATGAAGGTCACTTTCGGTCGAAGACATAAAAAAAAAGTAGCTATTGTGAACACCCGCCTAAGAGAGCTCGGGAACATGAGTGGGGTGAAGCTTCCATCAAACGTGTCCAAGGTGTGAGCACAGTCCTCTCGCTTGAAGCTTACAATTTTGCTGGGCTTCCCCACTAGTGGTTTTCCCACTCCAAGTACATATATCATATATCACACTGTGAGATATGATCACACCGACTCCGTGTGGCATACCCCAACCCAGCCCCCCCCCCCACACTTGAAGCTTGGAGGACTTTCCCACCCGCTTGGCCGTTTGCTCTATGAGAAAGCATATCACACGCACTCACGCACTTCACATATCATATATCTCACAATGAGATATATATGATAGCTCCTGGAGCATACCCCCTTACAACCCCCCCCCACTTGGCGCCTGGAGGGCTTTCCCACTTGCTTGGCTGTTTCCTATGCGAAATAACATATCACACGAACTAATGCACTCACATATCATATGTCATATTTAGGGTTTTTGTGTTTGTGTGGCTCCCCTTGAGCTGCCCTCCGCCTTTGCGTGGCTCCCCTTGAGCTGCCCTCCCCTTTTGTGTGGCTCCCCTCGAGCCGCTCTCCTTGTGTGGCTCCCTGAGCCGGCCTCCCTTGCGTGGCTCCTCTTTGAGCCCCCCTCCCCTTTGTGTGGCTCCCTTGAGCTGGCCTCCCTCTATGTGGCTCCCTTGAGCCGTCTCCCCATTTGTGTGGCTCCCTTGAGGCCCCCCCATTTGTGTGGCTCCCTGAGCTGCCCTCCCTTTGTGTGTGGCTCCCTGAGCCGGCCCTCCCCTTGTGTGGCTCCCCCGTGTGCTTTACATGAGATATATATGATAGCCCCCGTGGCATACCCTTACACCCCCCACTTCGCCTGGAGGGCTTTCCCACTTTTGGCAGTTTCCTATGCGAAATAACATATCACACGAACTAATGCACTCACATATCATATGTCATATATCCTATGAGATATATATGATAACTCCGTGTGGCATACCCCAACTCCCCCCCCCCCCCCTCACTTGAAGCCTCGAGGGCTTTTCCACTCGTTTGGCTGTGTGCTATGTTCGTGGATTGCATGCGTGATATGCACGATAGTGGTTGTTTCCCCCAACCGTATTGCCATTGACGGAAGGAAGTGTGCTTTGTGTATTAGGTGGGTGCTGGGTTCGTCACCGCCCATGAAAGAGCAGCACTTGTCTCTGTTATGCCCTATGCCCTGGATGGAATATATGAAGATGACAGTAGAATTCAAGTATTTGCAGTGTATAACCTGTGGCGCGAGGCACGTGACAAAGCGATTCACACTGAAGGAACCATTGGGAACCTTACTGCGGCGAGGGAGCGTGCACAAGAAAAAATTATGGAGGTGTTTCCAACTAGGAATAAACAAGGGGGTACCTGGACCTTCCCTAAATTTCACAATATGAGATATTATGAAGTGTGGATTCGTCGAATGGGGCCTGTCAAGAAGCTGTCTACTAGTGGAGGGGAGAGGACGCACAAGGATGTGAAAAAAGGGAAACTTCTAACAAACAACCGGCCAGATGACTTTACCCGTCAGCTTCTCGCGAACTGTAGAGCTCAAAGTGGGTTATCGATTTGCACTGCAGCTCCTCCTTCCAAACGGAGAAAAACCACAAGCACAGGCGCCATTCAGCGAGCTATGATGAGCAAGCAATGTGAAGTTCAGTTTGGGTACGAGACTGTGTGCTACCCAAGCTTCGTGCAGACCCATTTGGGAACACCACTCGAGATGAAACTCATCAACAGCCAACCAGAGTTGAGGCACTTTGAACAGGCTTTGCGATCTATGCTGGGAGGCTATCCCTTAGCGTCCTTTAGTGTACAATCACACCGGTGCACCCTTCCTCACACCTACAGGAAGCGTATCTTTTTGCACAAAGCCTTTGGTATGCCGTGTGGAGACGAGGGGAGAAGGGTGTGTGCATCCCCCACATTTAATAAAGATACTGGTGTGTTTGACAACGTCAAGGTGAAGGCTCGCCATGGTGAGGCCTACATGCACGTTCGGGCCATATTTTCTTACATGCACGCTACAGCACATTCAACACACTACGCTTTATTTGGGCGCCTCTATGAAAGTGCTGGTGTGTGGGCTGCAGCTCACAGCGAGCTCCTCAAATGGAAACAAGTATTAGCCCCCTGCAAGACACGTATGATCAAGGAGATATACGAATGTGTTCCATTGGGGGACTGCCTTCATGAGAGAGTAGTGATACTTCCAAGGTTTCATGGGCCACTAGAAAACTTTGTGTTGCTTAGAAATTGGTAATAGCAATATTGATCACTGTAACCTAGACACTATCACACTTTGTATGTACATATCTAAGCATGTTTACTTTTCAAAGAGTTCATAAACATAATCTGCGTGAACTTTTTCAAGTATAGAGCAAATCATATATGCCAAGCACACGCACAGCAAAGCAAATATGCAAAGCACACGCACAGCAAATCATATATGCAAAGCACACACACAGCAAATCATATATGTAAAGCACACACAACAAATCATATGTGTAAATCACACCCACAGCAAATCATAAATGTAAAGCACACCCACAGCTAATCATATATGTAAAGCACACATATGTGATTATGATACATAAAGTAAAGCACGCATATGTATGTTTACTTTTCAAAGAGTTCAAAATACATGATCTACGTGAATTTCTTCAAGTATAGAGCCAACATGTACCTCCTAAATGGGGGGCCTGGGATCTCGTCTCCATGCCGTTTGGCTCCTACGTGGAACCCAACATCTGCATCGGAGCCTTGGTGCAGCAAAAACCCTCCATGGGGCAAGTGCACCTCTACGCCAGTTTGAGGGCAAATATACACACCAGAGAATCCCTCCAGCTGGTCTGGTGTCAACTCCTGGCTGGGGTCATCCGGGATGATGATGTTGAAGACCATGGTGTGGGAGGCCCCCTTGTTCGTGTCGAGGTGGAGGAGAGGGCACCCGTCGCACGTAACCGCACCACTCGTGAAGTAGGCCTTGCCGTCGAGGCCCATTCTCTCCTTCCGGCTCACATCCTGCACCCAAGCCTTTGCGTGAGATATACACCTTAACCACAAATTTAAATACACCTCCGCACGATGGGATATGGCACAGCTCAAGGATGAGCATGGTGCCGGGAGCATAAGGGAAGCACACCTCACGCATGAGCGTGGTGCTGTGAGGGGAGGGGATATTGAACTTACCTCGAACAATTTTGTGACCTCTTTGAGGTAGAAGTCTTTGTCCATGAAGCTTGTCATCAAATCTGCAAACTTGTCTGGTGCACGATAGACCTTAGCAGCTTGCTTGTGGAACTTCTTCTCGGACTCAAGGTTCTTCTCCCACCGCATATGCTCCTCTGCATCATCTGGTGGCTGCTCGGCTGGCTTGAAAGGCGCCTCAGCGTAGCCGTCGAACGCGAGGGTGAGCTTCCCTTGTTCACGCTCGCGGAGGCTGTACTTGCCTTTTTCCAATAGGAGCACAGGAAGCATATTCACAGTGAGTAGTCAAAACAAGGGAGGGAGCTAGGATATATGTCTCAAGCATAGCACAGATACACACCTATTTCAGGTTTGGTCCCACTGTATATGCAAGTCTACCACATGCAATATCTTAGCACAAGCTGAGCACACGCACTCATATACAAATGTATGTTCACACACACACACAGATCCCCACATACCTTGACACATATCTTTGCACACGCACACAGATACACACATATTTCAACACATATCTTAGCACGCTTTGCTATACCAGCATGCTTTTTTTGACAACAGTGACTTCAAGATAGGCAGAAAATTGACTGGCGGCGGTCTTTTCCCACCATTGGGGCTGGCTGGCGCGGTGCCTGAGTCCTCGGGGAAATTCTGTGGTACTCCGAAAAACAGGACTGTGTTTATGACCGCTGGGACCATGGCGAAGAAACAGGCATAGCACACGCACACACACAGGGGCGATCGCTATGAGAGTTGCTTCTTGTGGGAGGGACGGTGAGAGTTTGTAAGTAAGAAGTCGCTGCGTACCTGTGTTCCCAATGGAACCAAACAATGTCCCCGAGAAAGAAGACCAGGCTTCGGCACGGTCAAGGGTATACACGGCTGCAACACCACACAACCACATTAGGATTTTGTGGGTACACTGCCAACATATATACACACAACATGTAGGATTGACATTAGAGTGGGTAGAAGAAAGAACACCATACGTTTTATGGCGGTCGCGAGGAGGAGGTCCCCAAGTGTGGGGACCTTCGGCATGCCAGCCTCCTTGGCCACTGCCCACTGCGTGTCCAGCCAGAGGTCATCGAAGCCCTTTTCGGCTATCACCTGCTACACGGTGGCCAGACAAAATATTAGCCAAAGGCGCGGTATCCCACGACATGAAGAGGTTGAATAAGGCATTTACCCTTCCGGTGAAAGATCCAACGGCTGCCTCGATGCCAGCCTCGTGACCATGCCATGCCACACAACTCCTCAGCTCATTAGCGAGCTTCCCGAGCACGTTGTGCTCGTGAAGCCACGCCAATCTTGGTGGCACAGGATTTGCGGACGGTGGGAAGGAGGGCTTTTTGAAGTGCGCCCTAACACAGGTTCCTCCCCCCACACGAGTCCTTCCTCACATAATGCATAGAAAACTATCAGACATTCATGCTGTGTGTGTATGTAAACAAGGGGGGAGAGGGGACGAGGGGCATGGTGTACACGAATGTGTGCGGGTGCTTGTGGTATGCACACAAAGTCTGCTACCATTTTGTAGGAGGCCAGTGTATCATACACACTTGCCTCATACTTAGTTAGCTGGTAGCGGCGGATTCCGCACAAATGCGCGTAATAGGCATCGCACATATCTATGCAATACACGTGATGCGTTGTGATGTGCTTTCGTTATGCAAGGGTTAGGACAGTAGAACTCAGCCGGAAATGCAATCCGGCCGAGTGCTGCTGTCCAGATGCGTGGCCCCAGCAATCGTGAACATACACTTCAAACGATGAAAGTCAAAGCAGACGGAAAGACAAATAACATGTGAAATCAATATTACAAATACAAAGTTCCAAAATCAAAGTTCCCTGTCTACACACCATGACGTTGACATTGGATGGGAGGGAATAGGTACCTGAACCATTCCCCGATTGCAGGAACTGCGATCCGTGCAGCTCTCGTGGCGTAGCATCGGGTAAGCAGGTCGTGGGTGGAGAATCGACGGTTGCATATGTCCAGCATGAGGTGCTTTACCCCCTTGGCTCGCACCTTGGGGACCACTGTCTCGAGCATGACCCCAAACTCGGCAAAGGTGCCACTGTTGTGAAAGTAGTGGTTACCTCCTGGGTACAAACCCCACAAAATTCAAACATGCTTTTTGCGTGTACTTGTGATATGCACCGCAAGGGGGTGAGGGTAGGAGGATAATGGGGAGTATGTCGCATATCAGGCATTGCCACGGGACAAGGGGTATGCTTTATGTGTCTGTACCCAAGGGGTTGGGGGAGGGTAAATGGTGTGTGTGGGGGGAGGGAAGGATCCACCTTGCCCTAATATTTCGTCGAACTCTTTGGATAATCCTCGCTGTCGGTCAGCGAGGATGTGCCATACAGGGCCATAGTGTATGCATTGAGCATACCCGAGCACCTCCAAAAATATGGGGTCTGTTACCACAGCACCTTGCATATCGAGTTAGGACAAAGCATGAAACTTGTCACTGGACATTGCTTCTACTGCTGGAATAAAGAAAAAGAAAAACCAAAAAACCCGTTATACCTGTTCGGGAAACGGTGCTCGTTACCAAGATGGGGGTCACGGGCAAAGGCCACATGTCGAGCTCGAGCCGATGACCTAAGAACACGGAAATATATTTTAGGTGAGATGTTCATATACCGTGCATAAGGTGACATGTAATATACATTTATGAAATGCACATACTGTAGTTGGTGGGGGGGGAGGGGGAGGAGTGAAGGGGTGGGGGTGGACCTGAGAAAATGTAGATGGTTTCATCCTTCTCCTCCTTGGATTTTGCCCTTATCTTCAAGTTGAGGGGATGGGAGTGTCCCATCTTATCCTCGTACACCTTGTCGGGGAAACTCTTGGAGTGAGGGGGCGTCCACCCAGCAAGATTGTACACCTGCACCAACCGAAGATAGCCCGCACTTCTACTTAAAAGCTTTATTCGCTGGTGAACTTTGTGTGAGAGGACGGCATTCACCAGCTGCGTGAGGAGGGGGGGGAGGAGAGTAGGCGAGTAGGCGAGTATGGGTATAAACAAATTTGTAAGCAAGGAGTTGCTGGGAGGGAGCAAACCACGATGACCACACAGGTGTGCGTCGTGCTCTCTGGCGGCATTACAAGCCCGTACTTGGCGAACTCCTCTTCGGTTGTGAGTTTTATCCAATTAGCCCCGTGCCTTTTGAGGGTAGCAGTGTAGCCAGCACCCTCGTCATCCAGGAGTTCCTTGACCACACCCGGTATCCATTCCGGAGTGGCTTCCTGCAAACACATGCCAGAGGCCTTTGCAACTTAAACAAAGAGTTAACAAAGAGAGCTACTCAGGTAAAGTATCCTAGGAGAGTGTACCCAACACGCACCCACCTCGCAATCACGAGTAGTGGCAGGGGCATCCATGTTGGTATCGTTTTTGAACGTGTTCATGGCCTCGAAGGCCTTGCTCGTGACAAGGTTTTTGGGATGAACCGTTCCTGCACATCAAGAAAAGGATGTGATCTTAGCTCCTCTCACAAAACTCCAAAGGGAGATATGCTACCCACAAGGGAAGATGGGTATGAAAGGGTTCTTAACCACGCACAGCAAAGCATTTATGTAAAGCACACACACAGCAAATCATATATGTAAAGCACACGCACAGCAAATCATATATGTAAAG
>LGRX02009067.1:0-22257 GCA_001247695.2 Cymbomonas tetramitiformis
ACGCGGTATGGTGACATACAGTCGCACTTGGACAGGCGGTATGGTGACATGCAGTCGCATTTGGTCAGGCGGTATGGTGACATGCAGTCACACCTGTACAGGCGGTATGGTGACATGCAGTCACACCTGTACAGGCGGTATGGTGACATGCAGTCGCACCCAGCCAGGCGGTATGGTGACATGCAGTCGCACTTGGACAGGCGGTATGGTGACACATGCAGTCGCATTCTTTGGACAGGCGGTATGGTGACAACATGCAGTCGCACTTGGACAGGCGGTATGGTGACATGCAGTCGCACTTGGACAGGCGGTATGGTGATCATGCAGCGCACCTGTACAGGCGGTATGGTGACCATGCAGTCGCACTTGGACAGGCGGTGGCTGGTGACCTCATGCAGTCGCACCTGTACAGGCGGTATGGTGGCATCGGTATGGTGACATGCAGTCGCACTTGGACAGGCTGTATGGTGACATGCAGTCGCACCTGTACAGGCGGTATGGTGACATGCAGAGTAAAAGCAGCGCTCGATATATCATTCGTTCAGTTGGTTGAGCTCCTTTTCTGTAAAATCAAAACAGACAGAGCTGTGGCCAACGTCGGTTCGAGGCCCCAAGTTTTACTTTGAATACTCGCACCGCTTCATTCTTCTCGAACTACTCCTGATTGTGCCAAATGTCACAGCTCGGTGCTGGTTCCCCGGGAGCCTTTTGAACTCCACTGCGTCCCGAGTGAGCCATGATCGATGCCTAGGACTGCCACCGAGGCATGGATTTCGGCAGTTTGGGCTGTGTTGACATGGGCTAGCACGGTGACGTGGATTCTGGCCTTTTGCACTAATTGCAAGGCGTTGATGCAAAGTTGTGGCCCCGTCTTCGCACCGTGCGAGCTCTCAATTGTGTTGATGAACTTTTGAGGAAATGTCAGCGATCGAGACGGCCTGGTATTAACCCGCAATTTGGGAGGGCGCAGGATTTAGCGCGTGATGGGCTCACCGATAAGCGAGAGCCCAAAAACGGGGAGATCATCTCCTACGGCCTCGTGAGGAGCATGGGCCAGTTCACAAAGGTGCCCCAATAAGTGCACAGAGACGTGAGGGGGGTTCACCGCGAAGGCCTCGTAGAGGAAGCATTCAGTTGTGTACAAACGACGAGGACGAGGCCCGGGGACTCGCTAGCATCAGAGGCCTAGACGAAGAGATGCTGGGAAGCTGTAGGGAAACAGCTTGTCTTTTTTGTAACAGGGGTGATGTGCCCGCGAGGGAGGGCATAGATGAACTCGCGAGGCGTGATACATATGTTCTGCATCTGAGTGGCTCTATCTGTGATATCATTTTGTTTGATGGCATGGTGTGCTCCTGTGATGCCATCGGATGCAGGTGTTCAACTGCAAGGACGATGCTTGGACAAACATGGGTTTTCAGATGGCCATGGATCTCGTGGCTGAGGTGGACAGTGAGGTAGCCCTTGCGATGCTATATCGTAAGAATTTCATTCCCGGCAGAATACTTCTGATCTGGCTTCGGGTTATGCGGAAGATCCAGGTCCAGCTTTCTCGTCCTTAACTCGCAAACGCTATTTATCCAATAATCTTGCATTGGATAAGGATGCATCTGGTTTTTTGGAATGTTTTGTTTGTTTCTTCGTTTGGCCAGAAGAAGCCGGCTTTGTATGTTCTACTGTTGTGGCCATCGAAGCCATGTAGTTCAAAGGGGTATGGGATGATGCTGACTGGAATGGCTGAGTGCAGCAGTGCCATGTGCTGAATTAGATTCCCTTGCATGCTGTTGTATGTGAGATCATGTTTCAGCTATTGGTTGTTGCAGTAGGCTGATGGGGTCCTCGTTTGGTGTGCAGACATTTCACAAGTTTTTGCGAGATTCGGCAGCAGCAACAGAAGATAAATCGCCGAGTAGACAACCCCGAACACGATCGGTGTTCCCCTCCAAAGCACGGCCAAAGGGGTCTAAGAAAGGGAAACGTCGGTCAACGTTAAAAGAAACTGTGCTTGATACAGCTGCTCTAGACCAATTGGATACTAGTACGATTTTGGGCAAGGTAGACGAACACTGAGACGACATGGAGTACAGACATCGACTAATATTATTTTATTTACTTTGCGGTAATGTGTGTTGGTCTAATGTGGGTCAAGGTGTCACTATATGCCATGGATAGTGCTGCATGCCTTGTTGGTGTGGTAGTGTCTTTAGCATTGCACGGTACAGCGAATGCATACTATACATGCCCGGCATTCTGTTTGCTCTAGACTCTGGTCTCTGCCACATCAGCATGCTTCCCATGAACGTACTGTGTGTCGATTGTGTGCGTGTGCTGCAGTACACATTCCTTGATATAGTTACACGTACGCAGTAATAATTGAGTCGACTATAGCATGTTGGAGGAATATCGTCACCGCTAATCAATGTTGAGAATTGGCATGCGCATTCTGGTGCGCATATTCAATGTCTGCGGTTTCACCAGCCTCGCACCACACATTGTCCTTTCGTTATTGCAGCTAAAGCACGATCATATAGCATATCCAGCATCATCACGAAGCGCAGTTGTGCGTTTTACTGCTGCAGCTAATAGAAGATGCTGTAGTAGATATAGGCATACATCAGCACGAAGTACATTGTGTAATATTGCGATGTGGTAGCAATGACTAATCATCGACGCGCTCAATTGTGGGCATTATAGAGGCTCGTCTTTATTCGTCCGGTGCGTGGTACCGTATTACCGTAATAATTGCATCATGTGGGAGTAGTGAGGCTAGCCTGATGCCAGGTTCTCCGATGTAGATAATAACGAGTGCTCTTCTCATCATGCGCTACATATAGTTGTCTTCGGGAAACGCTCTGATGATCCTGGATTGATTCGCAGTCGCTTCAATGCATCCGTATGCAATATGTCCAGCATGGCGCGATTATAGTTCACAGGGCACATGCAGCAGTCAACCAGGAGTTATCGAGTGGATATTTCCTCGATTCTTCTGCTCCATTTTTGTTGGTCAAGCGGAGTTGATGCCAGCGCAAAAACTGGGTGGACGACAAATAAGCTGCATCTCTGCACAGCCGCCGTTCTAGCGACGGCAGCTCGGCCTGCAGGTTGTGTGTCATCACGCACGTACAAAGAGACGAGCAAACTTTCTCGAGAACGCCGCGTCCAGGTCCAGATATTTGCTTTGCGGTTGCTGGATTTCCGAACGAAAAGGGAGACCTTCTCCACCAGCACTTATTGAATGTAGCAGCGAGGATGCAGTGTTCGTCATCTTTATGACGGCGGACTGTGCTTACAATGCTGTATGATGTCGGATACATCTAAACATCGCCATATTTCCGAATCGAAATGTGACGAACTAACTTCTATAGAGTAGGCAGGATTCTTGGTGTTGCAACGTACCCCCAAAAGTGAACACCATGACATTGATATTCACCAGAAATCCTAGAGAGGTAGAATTAATCCTAATCAATTCAACATTCGAAATACTAGGTTAATAACATGTGAGGGCTCGGTGAGTGTGTGCCTCTTCTACGTATTGTCATGATAAATATTCCGATCAGGATCCATCAGGTCAACTTGGCAAGCCCGTTAATGTCGGTGGATTCCAAAAAAACCGGAACTGTTCCAAAAGTGCACACTGCTTAGCATGCCAGCTCTCGCCTACTCGATCCTGTCCATCGTTCAGGGCAAGGAATGGATTACTGCCACCCCCAGACGACGGCCATGGATCGCGGCCATGAACAAATTGGCTCCACAAATCGTTCATGCGTGTGCCCAGAGCTCGCTCTGCCGGGGATAGGGCAGAGGCGGTGGCGTTCGCGTTCCAAAAGAGGACCTCGTTGGCGCCGTGGAAGGACCCCAGCCAAGGGGCGAGTACTTCCACCACGGGGTTCAGCCAGCTCGGGAGCCCAAATGCAGCAGCTGGCTGGCTAAGAGATGGCATGAACACATACTGAAAGGCCCCCACCTCTCGTGCTGCCCGCAGAATACGGCGTGTCGGGCAAGTGAAGTACCCATCTGTACTGAGATCGTACAGCGCTTGTTGCGCGCTCCCTCCATAGCGCCACGGGGCGTACATGCGTAGGACGGCGCTGCGGTTGTCCTCTGTAGAGTGCGGTAGGAAGCGCGTGATCGCCTCTTTGAGCTCGCGCTCGCTCACTCGCCCAAACTCCAGCACCTCGATCAAAGTGGGCCCAAGGAACAGGCTCGAGTCATTCAAGTTGGTTCCCGCCAGAAGGCGCTTCGGCGTCAGGGCGCCGGGTGTTGTATACCGCTCTCGCAGGAGCGAGCCTAGGGGCAGCTCGTAGCCGTCCACCACAGGTACCTGTGCAGCACATCATATCCGACACATGACGGATGCTAAGTGACGCCTGCGGCATTTCACATAAGTCTTGCCGCATGACGCTTGCCTTCTGCATACAGCTCTTTACCTGCGCAAGGCTCCTAAGAAATGACTGCAGATCCCCACATCGCCACACAGAACACGGCGCGCTGCACGCAGCACATGAAGGAGACCCCCATACTGCCCCGGTCCACGCAGCACAAAGCGCATGGCAAAGTATACACGTCACACGATCTTCCACCACAGCCTTTAATGTAGCGCAGTATATGGCAGCGAGACGCACCTGTAGGGAGCGCATGCTCTGGTTGTAGCTACTGGTCTGAGAGTTCACGAGCATGCGAGCAGGGTGCAGGCGAAGGCAAGCGAGACGCCCTAAGCCCCGCTGGCACCCCATGTGCGCCGCATACCGGCTGCCGACAGCATAGGCCTCCTGGAGGGTCAGCGAGTCATCATTTCCCGACATGATGATGCCCTGGGAAAAGAGGGGAGCGCTCCGAGGGAGGGCATAATGCGCGGCCACTGCCATGGCGCCGGAAGACTCCCCTGCAATGGTGACACGCGAGGGATCGCCCCCGAAGCGCGCAATGTTGCGCTGCACCCAAGCCAGCGCGGCCCGCTGGTCTTGGAGGCCGTAGTTGCCCGTGGTGCCACTCTCCCGCCGCAACTCGGGCAGCCCCAGCACCCCGAGCACGCCCAGGCGGTAGTTCATGCTGACAAACACCACCTGCGACACGCCACGCCGCGTGTGATCAAGCGCCAAAACCTTACTGATGTTTGGCAGCGATGCCGGGAATCGGCCGGCCAGGCGACAGATGGCATCAGGCTTGAAGCAGGCAACAAAGAGCTCAAGTTATCACTCGAGAAAGTCGGAGGTCAGGAGTAGGGTAGGGAGTGGAGTAAGGGCTTGTGTAGGGAGTGAGAGCTAGAGCGGGGACGGGCAGAAGAACTGAAAGAAGGACATAGATATTGATGTAGGGGCTGCAGGTAGAAGCTGTAATAGGAACCAAGGAGTGAAGCTTGGACTGAAAGTAGGGACAGTCGAAAGAGAACAGAAGAGAGTCGAGAAGGGAATGCACTATGCACTCGAGGAGGGACTAAAGTAGGGCCTGGAGGAGGGACTAAAGTAGGGCCTGGAGGTGGGACTAAAGTGGGGCCTGGAGGGGGGACTCCAGGATGAACTGAAAAAGGAATTGGAAAGGGGGTGAAGGAGGCACTGAAGAGGGATTAGAGAACAGGCCGAAGAAGCAAATCAAGTAGAGAATCACGTAGGGAACAGAGGAGACAGCCGAGCAGGTAAAAAAGTAGGGACTGGACTTTACAGCACGAGAGGGCATGACGTGGGCACCGAGGATGGACTGGAGAAGGGACTGCAGTGTGGACTGAAATAAGCATAGGCAGAGGGATTGAAGGAGGGACTAGAGGAAGGAAAGAAACAGGAAGCCAAATCAGGGATCAAAGTAGGGAGTGGAGGAGAGAGTGAAGCGAGGGCCAAAGTAGGGACTGGAGGAGAGAGTGCAGCATTGGCCAAAGTAAGGAGTGGAGGAGGGAGTGAAGCGCGGACAATTGTAAGGAGTGGAGGAGAGACTGAAGTAGGCATTGGCGTCGCGACTAAAGTATGGTGTGATGGTATCAAAATGAAAGTTAAACTTGTGCACTGAAGGAGAGACGAAGGCTGTGAATAAAGTAGTACTGCGTTAGGGACCAGACGAAAACAAGACAAGGCCCGAACACCCTCACTCCCTACAACAACAATTTTATTTTCTGTGACGTGCAGGCCTTGCATATTCGATTGTGTGCAAGTCGCCATAGATGCCTGCGACTTTGCTATGCTTCTGCAAGCTAAGTGGACTCATAGCCATTTCGGGAGTTATGGGTCTCCTGTGATCGCGAGTCACCGCACACCTACGCACGCACTTTCGCGCTGTAGCGTAGTTTGCCGTATAAACCTCAGTATTAGATGGGAACAAAATCTATGGGAGCGGCGGCCAGGCACAACCTGTCGCTCGCATATACTGGCTGCATCTTTCCCACTGCCACTGCCGGCGAGGTTGGTGCCACCGTGAACGTACACAAGCACCGGAAGTTTAGACTCTGTTGTCACAGTGGGCGTCTGCACGTCGATAAATAAGCAGTCCTCATCCATGAAATCACTGCCCTCGTGCAGCAAGAGCTCCTCCAGCCCCTCCACCCAACCTTCAGGGATGTTCAGGGCACCTGCGTCTGGCAGCTGCAGGCATTTCGGCTTATTGTCCGTGGTGGTGTTCAGCACCTCCCGCCAAGGTGACGCCGGCTGCGGTGGCCGCCAGCGGTTCTCGGCGACTGGTGGCGCCGCGTAAGGGATACCGAAAAAACTCGCGCAGTAGTCACCAACGTTGCCTCGCACTGGGCCACCTTCGGTTTCCACAATCACCGCGTTTGCTGCAAGTTGAGTTGACGCGACGAGATAGACCGTCACGACCTATAACGCGTGTATCAATGTCCAGATAAGTCATCTCAGTTTTCATGAAGCGTTGTTCCAATATGTCTATTGCATTATGTGGAGGTGACGTGGCTGAGAGAAGTGAAAAGTAAACGAGCATTGGGAGTACCGTGTACAGCAACATAATTGCGTCGTATCGTTGAGGGCTGTTTCGTCAAGTCGCCTGTGTTGCAAGTGCTGATGAGGACAACCTCCTTCGTGAATCCCTGGTTGCAACAGATTCTACCTTAGCGAGCACTTGTGAAAAAGGAACGAGAACGAGGCGCATCAGAGGAGAAACCTAGTCACCAAGCTTTGTGGCTATGTTATTAGAACCCTGTATTCTGAATATGCTGGTGCCCGATTTTAGAACCTAGTGCTCAAATAGTTTTGTGCATGACGACTGTCACTTGAGCTCTTGACTTTCCTATACCAAGCCGTGAACCAAGACAGGAAAGCGAAGAAGGTGAACAAGGCAACCGCTAGAGCATGGAAAAACAAGAAACTCAGTCACGCGAAATCAATGCAAACGCCTTACTTATATTACACGTACCTGCAGAAAATATGGTGCATGATTTCACAAGCGAATGAATAAAAACAACTACATCCCGATATTATAATATCGCATATATCGTGTACATTTTGGTTCCCAAAACACAATGTCTATTTCTACTATGCTTGTTGGGGAAATGTTTATGTTAGCATGTTACAGCCCTATTCAACTTTTTCAAGATTGTTCAAATCTATGACGTGGATAATTTAAATCTATGACGTGGATCATATAAAATGCAGGTGACACAAGTACTCAAGTAGTGCTGAGAGTCCTGCGACAGTATCGAGATTTCCAACATCGAAGCATCTCACGCGTTGGATCCCACCTATTATGGTTCATATTAAACTAGTTTTTGTCAGCAATCTCATCATTGGTCAAAAATCAATACGGAGTGGTATTTATACCATGTAAATTTGGCTACTGGAAAAACTTTTTGTTTTTATCCACATATCCAATCACATGACATATAAATCGACTTTCAGCAACGGTCTTCAGCTCTTCACTCAACTGGATCAGTCAGAATCTCAGAAACGTCGCGTTCAGTCGGGTGCAACTTCTCTGCCCCGAAGCCATATCGCATACGCATGCCACCTTGCATCGTCAAATAAGTTTACATACAACGTGACACTGAGATTTGCGTATGATATTCCGGTGCCCAGAAGCGATATAGAACGTTACAGAATCGTGTTCTCAACAGACTCAACGGAGTCCGAAACTAACTTCCGCGTCTCCCGGCATTCTACAGTTCGAACATCTGCGGCATGCGCAGTTTCTCTCCGGCGGCATGCATTGGCCACCTCGAACATCTGCCATCTTGTAGGATCAGAGTTTCTGCACCGCGACAAGTGGGATGCCATAGTGCAGTGAAGGTTTCCGAAACCCGACCGGTTGGTGATGTATTCAAAACGTACTCAAACAAGCGGAGGGTCCAGACAAAGTATTCGAAGTATCCCATAGCCAGCGTGGGTACTGGATCATCGTCACTTGCTCAGCTCCTCAGCGATTCCATGAAAAACCGCTTGAAAATGATTGAGTTCTTGGAAGCTGAAAACACAACTGCCTATCGACTGTTTCACGGTGTGTGTGAAGGATTGCCGGGGACCACTGTGGATCGTTACGGCGATGTTATTCTGATCCAGGTACAAAAGCACTGTTTAATTTGCACGCGGTTCTCGCATCTACTTGACAACGCCTGTTCGACTCTGAAGGCGTTTCTCAAACTGAGGGGAAACCCTAAAAACTACCGCAAGCCCGTGCGCTTCTGGCCATGCTCGTCGAGCCAAGAAGTGATATTTCAGTGTGTGATCGGCAGACTTTCCGGGAGGAGCTGCTGACGCAGCAGGAGCTTGTCGATGTGAGTTGCTTGTTTCCTGAGGAAACCAGGATTCTGTACAACCCACGCGGAGGCCACGCAAGGCGGCAGGCCAAAGCTGGAGAGCTGAACTTTGGCGACTTTTCGGACCGTTCTACAGAAACTGTGTTCCAGGAAGTCGGTTTGAACTTCGAATTTTCATGTCTTCCGTTTTCAGGTTAGAGGCTACTCAGTTGCCGTGCAGATTGACGTCTGAACTGCGGACTTCTGCCTCGTCCGAATGACTTTTACGTGTCGGGGACTTCCGTCTTGAAGTGTGAGATTAAATTGCGTTTGGTGGACTTTGTCTGGAACAGATCCTTCACTTTTCCTGGACTTTCGCTTTGCGCGACGATGGATTCAAAACAACGCATCGGACCTAAGTGTGTTGAACACGTTCGCATACACATGCGGCTGCGGAGTGGCCGCAGCTGTTGGTGGTGCCCGGAAGGTGGTCAACCTGGATCACGGGAGTCGGTACGTTCGTTCGCGGAAACGTTTGCAGTGTACACTGCACGTATCCACCTACAAGTTGATTCTCCGCAGGGCCGCTAAAGGGATCCAACTGTTTGATGACCTGACAGTCGGTCACCCAGAACTATGGTATGGAATTTGCCGCAGGATCTGAACTCCGGGTATTCGTCCTCATGGTGAAAAAAGTTATGCCGCAAACGTCAGTTTTTGTCCTTCTGAAATGCGTCTTCGGAAGCACGCTAGTAGGTCCTTGCACCTCAGTCAGACAAATCTTAGCTTCTTGTGATTTTGCTCGCTCACTTACCCGAGCGTTTAATTTGGCATCTGCTATGCGCCAGGTGAATTCCTTGAAATATACCGGTGGAGTTTAATAGTTGAGAATCTCAACATTCCACAGTTATCCCCCCTTGTTAGATTTGGGCAGCGAGTCGAAAATTATCCCTACCATTACCCGTGAGAGCACACAGCTCGCACACAGGGCGGAAGTTGATACTCGAGGGCATTCTGAAAAAACGGTCACTCTGTCGACGTTTCAAGTCACCCAGTGTACCCAGCGACCCTTGCGTTTGCGCAAAGTCTCCTTTATATCACATTTGTGCTACAGTTAGATAGCTGTTGTCAACCACTGTGCAACATGGTCGATGGTGTGGAACCTTCATGTTTGCACCCTCCAGCCGTTCCCATCTGAGAGAGTTGGTCTCGTCGGTTGTGTAGTATTCGATCCACTGAAATTTTCTCGCACATCCACGCTCTTCCAATGCTACAATCGCTGAACCGCTCATAAAAATCCAACCGTTATTTCGGTTCGCTGTTTGGTGTCTATTGGCGAGCCAGCTCTGGTTGTGTCTCTGCAGGTGCCTCGAACTGGGTGCAAAGAACGCAGCGTTGAACAATGTTTCCATGCAAAATGTGCAGAGTGACTTCTATCCTGCTATGCGTCAGTATGCAGGCCTTGGAGTGAAGGTTCGTTTTCAGCGATTCAACATTCATTGCCTGTAGCAATCTGAGCTGTCACCCTTTGATCTAAGGCAGGAAAACGTTTGTCCTGTGACTAGGTGCACTGACTTGTTTGATGTGCTTTAGGGTTTGCGCGCCGCACGTCGAGGAGTGAAGTATCCATCACTCAACCCGGAAACATTTGATCTGATTATCCTCGATCCTCCGACCTTGACAAAATCCAAGTGGGGCGCAGTTGACATTGTGAACGACTATTCAGCTTTGGCCAAGCCAGCCTTATTGTCTCTAAGTGAGAATGGCCGTTTGCTTGCAACCAATCACACCTCTCAGGTGAGACTATTACAAGTGGGGTTTGTAAATATTGGTCAGCAGCCAATCATTCCTTTGAGGTGGGCTGTTAAAAGGGGTGATACAAAAGAGACCCGGCACTTGCGCCGAAACTCCATGAAAGAAATTGCTTGCCTGACATGAATATGGCGTTCCACTAACTACTGAAACGAGATCCCTGTGCCCTCTTTGATCATTCGGAGTGGGCAGGTCTATGCGCGATTAAACGCAATTCTGATTTGATAGTCGTGGATGCTCAGGTCAGTATGGATGAGTGGGTGGATGTGATATCAAGGTGTGCAAAAAAATGTGGGCGACCCATAAAAAAAGTGGAATCGATCTCCCAACAAGAGTGTTCTGACAACGACTTTCCGAGTTTTGATGATCGCCCACCCTTGAAAGTTGCGGTATTCACCGTGTAGGTAGCCAAAGTTAGAAGTGCTTCATTTCAGGTTGGAATCTGTCAATCACGATACTGCAGACTCAGCTAATTGTTTTGGATGGTAACAGCTTTTATTCTGTTAGAAACATCTTCGAACCTGTATGCACCGTTGAAGCGGTGCCTAGCATATGCGTGATAGGAGAATTGGCACGTGATATACGGTAAGGCTACTTGCAAGTGGCTACTATCCCATGGTCCTTGTGGGAGGACCATAATCGATTATGGTCCTCCCACAAGGACCAATGTTGCAAGAATTTAATCGGGCATTGGTTCGGATCTAGAAGGCGCGCCCAATGATTTTTAGTATCAATGGGACATATATTAATTACTTCGATGCTTGGTCCGGCCTGGATCCACCCAATATATCCATGGCGTTCGCATTTGCGACAAGCACCCTCAACTTTTTCAGATTGCATTTTTTCTGAAAATTCAAAAAGGCACAAAAAGATACGATATCTTCAATAATTTTTTGGGAATAGTATGTGCAGGCTACACCTGCGTCCATGCGATCATATCGATCTTATACACATGTCCCCATCATATTTGGGTCATACGTCATGTTGGAGTGCATGTATCGGCCATCTCTAATGCTTATCAACAACCGTACACCTTTTTAGTCGGTTTTTTTTAGCCGGAATGGGATAATCGGGGCAAACATGACCCATTATCCACGATGCCCGCTAGAGTGCATTCACAGTGTAGTAGGAGCGTATGGTGCTTAAACTTTTGAAGTATATCCATAAAATGATTTTTTTAAAAGCTTAACATGAGCCATATGGGCAAGTATGTGAGCGATGTGCACTCGTTAGCTTGACGCGAAGTGAAAATTAGAAGTGCAAAAATCACAAAATCCTTATTTCACTCGGGAGTGACCAGCCGCCACGGTAAACGAGAGCTCAGATGGCGACTAGAGTGTGGACTATCCAACTAAGTTTTCATATTTGGTCATAAACTCAAGGTGTGCGACCATGCGCGGCCAACACCGCGCACCATGCAACCGCTAGGACGGTTAAAGACTATGGTCCTTGTGGGAGGACCATCTTTTTTTCGACGATTTCGATAAAAAACATATCAAAAGCGCACCCTTTAAGCACGCCCCTCTAGCACACGCGTGGACGATCCTGTAGGGGAAATTATTCAATTGACTCATAAATATGATTGCTGGATGTGACACACCGTGTGTCACTTCCTGTTATTTGTACTAGTACTCCGTACAGTACGGGTGTCACAGGTTTAGGGTTTCCGGCATAAAGCCGAGACTAACTTATGTTTTATCCACACTCTTGCAAACCGAAAGTGAAAGCATTCTGACCGTAACACAATATATAGTCGTAGCTATATATCTCGCAGGTTAAGGTAAAACGAAAGCAGGCACAAAAGGAGATCAAAGAAGCTTTTCCGAATACAAACTGGAACACTTCCAAGGTATAAATGCTGACTCATTCCAATTTTGATATTCGAAATTTCATACCTGACTCTCGTTTTTCACCCTATGATTCTCGTTTCGTGCTTGAAGCAGTTTTTCAACATGCGTCATTACGAATGGATAATAGCACGGTTCGGGCCCACGTAGTGGCGCTACATACCTGGCTACATGGAGCACAGCCACTGCGATTTGAAGGCACACAAGGGTAAATCGAATGGGTGAGTACTATTCTTACTTCTGAGATCGTGTCATCTGTCTCAAGATTAGTGTTCTCACGTAGCAATCGTTTGTCACAGGAATCCTACGTCTCAAGTCGAGCAGATGAATACTATCGAACGACAATCGATGGTGGTCGATCGGGCACTTCGTGACACCGCAGAGGTCGTGCCAGTGGGTACATGATTGCTGCAGAGGGCCGAATAATCGATGACGATCGCATTTGCAAGAGCAAGACGAGCTCGTGACAAGAATGGGATTCCTTGGCGAATGCGATACACGCATCTAAGGGCCAATACGGAAAACGAGGATGCGGTTGCCCTCTTGAGGAAATCTCCAGAACTTGTACACCCGGAGCTTGCCTTGAGATCCTTCCTCTCAGGTGAACATCTCTCTTCGTCTGTCATGCCACGTTTTTGGGGGTATGGAATACTGACGTGAAACATCTGACTACTTCGCAGGACACCCTCGACGAGGAACCCCATTGGGCAACATGCTCCATGCATGGGGTAGACTGATTCGCCGAAGTACAGCCTTCACACTTCCACCGCGCGGTTCCCCACGATTGAAACCTGCGGTTACGATCAAGCCGGGGAATGACGTGTGCGTGATTGTCGGAGATCGATCGGAGTACATGCGTGGCAGTCTGATTTTCACATGCAACACTGTCGTGGCCGAGGGCACGCATTACGGCGATGGCGCGATAAGGCAGCTGGTTTTTGGGCGCTGGTTCCAACGCCTGACGGGCCCGATGGATTCAACTAGATCCACTCGCCTGCAGTGGGAGCCGAACGGCTTTAGCGAAGGGGTGCGTGTCCCCTTCAAGTACGATTGCGTAAACCAGCAAAAACAGAGTGATAGGCTCCATAGACTCTCGTAACACAGGCATTGCCATTCGAAAGAGCACCATCGACAATGTACAGAAGGGCTCCTTCATTCGCATAATAATTATTTTCATTATGTGTTAACTCAGGTACTGTAGTCATTGCATCATCGATCCAGACACCCTAATTATTACAGCTCGATATAATTTCAGATATGAACAAATCGATAGTACAAATATTAATTAACTTCACATGAAAAATAGTGAGCAATAGGACAAGAAAGAGTTTTAAAACTAAATAATTATCGAATGCACACATGGCGTCGATAAATAAATAGGGGGAAAAACTAATTAATTCATGGTCGCCTCAAAATACTATGAAAAACAACAAACTATTGATGAGGGCTTGGGGGGTTTTAAATCAATAGTGTAAGCACAGCACGGTATGCTTCTGGTGTTGGATTCCGATGGTTGTTAGCGAATGATGACACATTGCTGTAAGTTCTGCAAATTTCGCGGCATTCGGCGATCGGCGGACGTGCGCACAATTAGACTCCAAGAATCAGATCTCCAAGAACAGTATGCTTGCTTCACGTGTGCAGTAGAGTTCTGGATGGTTCTTTTGGGCGAAGTATACGAGAACAATGACTGCGTACTGTGGTATGTTGTGTAAAATAATACGCCAGCCTTGTCGACAGTGATATACTGTTAGCAATGGTGCTAATGCATTAATAGTATGTATTTATTTTAAGAGAAGATGCTTTCTTGACGCGGACAGTGATGTGCAATCATGAGGTGCTTTTGCCTGTGATATGTCAAGGTTGGGTTTGCGCGGAGTCGGAAATTGCAAAAACTTTTCAAAATCTAGATCTCGAGATATGAGCGATTCAAGTTTGTGCTTAAGTATGGTTAAGTATGGGGGGTGAACGAGCGGTATCAGCCATAACTTTTGCATACCTTGCTCAATTTCGCCCCTGAAGTGCGCAATATATTTAAATTGATACCGTCGACTTATTTATCGAATAAAAGATTTTTGAAAAGTTTTTGCAATTTTCGACTCCGCGTAAACCCAACCTTGATGTATTGATATGATAATGTGCAGATTGTGTCGATATCTACTGTGCTGTGATATTTATGATACTTCATACAATGTGCTGGGGGGAAGGAATGTATTGAGCACATGTATTATATACCAACGCAAACCTCACCAGCATAGTGTATAACAATATCCACGGTACATAGTGATGTCGTTTGTGCCTTCGACGACTGCGAATGTGAATGGTATGGATCAGTATACAAACACGCATTCTCATTCTGGCGCATATATACCGTCTGTGGCGTCAGTACCGTACCGCCATCATTATATGCGACTCCGTCTGTGCCTTCGACGACTGCGAGTGTGAATGGTATGGACCAGTATACAAACGCGCATTCTCACTCTGACGCATATATACCGTCTGCGGCGTCGATACCGCCATCATCATATGCGACTCCAACAATACCAACGGAGTCAGGTGCGACATCGCCTGGTGGGACTCCACTCATGCATGCGCACGCTCATTCTGGCGTGTATACACCACCCACGGCGACAATACCGCCGGCACCTTATGCGATTCCAACTGCGACCATGCCTGGTGGGACTCCACACATGCATGAGCATGCTCATTCTGGCGCGCATATACCACCAGCGATGCCAATACCACCGTCCCGCCCTACGCAATTCCGATGATCTCACCAGAGTTATGTGCGATTATGCCCACGGGCTTGTCGCAGAATTTAAAAGGAGTGCCCTGGGTCGGCACAAGGCGTTTTCCACTCTCCACATCAAACACCAATGCAGCAGAGATCGTGGACAGCATCGCCGCAACGTATTCCTTCTGCGAGAGCATCTCCTTGTGCGTGTAGTTCTTCTCGCAACTCTGGAAAGTGAACTGTTTGTGGCATGCTTGCGCGCAGCCGCATGAAAAGTCAGAAGCACAAAACCGCCAATATTTTGGCGCTGCTTTTGCAACTGAATGCTTCTGGACATGCGCTTTGCGTTACGACTTTCCATTTTTGCGTGAAATAGCGTGGGGGTTTACCTTTCTCATATGCACTGTTGTTCTTGTTGTCATGTAGCCTATTTTGCCAGGGAATTAGGGCAAGTGTCGGAGGTGTCGGATGCCCGACTAAGCTTCGACGTCTCGTGACTAACTCTCGCGAGAGTTAGTCAGTCACAAGGTGTCAGGACGTCTCGTGACTAACTCTCGCGAGAGTTAGTCAGTCACGACGGAGGTGTCCAGGACGTCTTGTGACTAACTCTCGCGAGAGTTAGTCACGAGACGTCGAAGCTTAGTCGGGCATCCGACACTGTCTAGGTGGTCCCCGGCCTCAACATGTCGGATTGTTGAGGTTCGCGACGCTCGCCACGCACGTTCCTGCGAAGCACAGTCAGTCGGTACATTATCGGTACACGTGTACCCGGGAATAATCACAATGGTACGACGTGGGTACACGTGTACCGCTCGTGTACGGTTAATGCGGACACATGCTCCCACTAAGGCATGCATTCCCACACGACGCGCCCACGCAAAATGAAACCTTTTGCAGGGCCTCCGGCGCACATTGTGACCATAAGCAAGAATTTCCGGCATATTTCGTTTCACCTTCCTGCGTAAGTGTTCGGTACGTATGTACCGACGTCACACCGGCCATGTACCAACTAAAAACCGGTCAGGTGCACGTGTACCCGGGGTGCGCGCGTTACTTTATGAAGGGAAGAACGCACCTTGCATCGATATCGTCGGTGTCGTGAACGGGACGTTGTCGACCGTGTTGTCGCCAGGCATGCGCCGGGGCCGGGCGAACATACCGAGGGCGTCCCCGACGCTCCTACCCATGTCGCATGGATCTGCACACGGGAAGACATTGCGGGTACACACGTACCGAACATGTATTACTGTAGTAAGTTGACATACCGGGTACATGTGCACCCGGCACGCTTTCACCGTACGTGCTCGGTACATAGGGATCTTATTAGTACGCAAATGATGGACCTTGCATGTACTTGCATGTACCTGATGAGTGCATATGTCTTTTCTGCAACCAACTTTGGTGTCATTCGTGTACCTTCGTGTACTTGCTCGCGGCGGATTTTGGGTACACTTAGGGTACACATAAACCATCCCGTTCCCAAAATCCGCCGCGAGCAAGTACACGAAAACCACCGAAGTTGGGTGCAGAAAAGACATATGTACGCAGGCTTGGTACATACAAGTGCATGCGAGTACACGTTACACTTTTCCCGACAGCTTCAGGTACAACCCAGGGGCACGTGTACCCAAGCGAACATCACCAAAACGCAAAAAAAAAGTTACCAAAACCCCCCAAAACAAGTTGGCCTCATTTTAAAGCGCACGACGAGCGCCAAAAGAAGTCGAGTGCACGACGCGCCCGAAAAACATTTTAGTTGCACGAAAAATGGGCAAAAGTGTTGCACCCCCAAAAGGAACAGCGAAAGAAAATCGTACCTCAATTAGGATGACCGCCCGAGTAGAGCGGTGGGGTGGAATAATCGATGACGATCGCGATCGATACGTGACTTGCGTGCCTGCGATCCCCAACCCGCGAGCGCGAGCGTCATGCGGTGGACTATTCCATCTCCAATCGTCCGATGGCATCGCATCGGCATGGCATGGCACACGTTTCGCAGAATTCGTCATCGTCATCGTTATCGTCGATCGTGCTCGCGTGACGAGGACGTGCTGTGACTTCTAACGCCCGGCATTTTTGTAGAATACTGTAAAAGTTCAAACTCACCGCTACAATCGTCAACGCCTCACATTTCACCGTCCAGTAGTGTGCAGCAGCGTGTGGTGGCCTCGTCAGCGGGTTGTATGTTATGATATTTCTCATTCTTGCTCGCTGCAATATGTCACAGGTTTGTAGTGCATGTTTTTTAATATGTATATGTATTATTTTGCGTGTGCTTGTGTATTATTATGTGTGTGCTTAGCGCGCTCATCCTTGGCATGCGTGGAACTTTGACTTGGAATGAACGGGAAGATTCCCGCGAGTCCTTTGCACCCGAAATAGTTGGTTCAAATCCAACTCACTCCACCTCTCCTTTTCAGTTTCCTTCGTTACTTTCGTTTGTCACTTATATTATCTTTCATCTTTACTAAACGTTACTTGGTTGGTTTTGTTTTTCAGATCGCTGAAAATATTCGAGTGGTGAAATCAAATTTTCCGCCATCATCTCGCGTTCACATTCGCGCTTCTTTGAGGTTCCTAGGTTGCTAGTTATGTTTTGCATAAGGGAATCTTTTATACATTTTCCGCTTTTTACTAAGTGTTGGTTCTTTGCTTTACTTTCAGATCGGCTGTTTTGGAGAAACCCTAAATGGAGAAAATCGACCGCCTCGAGTACTTCATGAGCTTCAAGCTTCCCTTCGAGCGTGCTAGGTTGATAGATTGTTTATAATCGTAGTGTTGGAACTAGAAATCGTACGAATAGAACGTTATTTTGCGTATTGGTAGGATAGAGATGAGTAGTCCCGATTGTATCCCATCGTGCCTAGTTAGTTACACTATTGTATTAATTTGATTGTATTAAACATGCTCAAGTGTTCCATGCGTATGCGTGATGTGCTAGCCTTCGCATAGCATACGCATTGTGAACACACTTTATGTAAGTAGCACACATTTTTGCAATCATCTTGTGATATTGTGCATATAGATAGGTCTCGTACACGCGCACCAGAGCTGTACCACCATTGCGTGCATGTGTACCCTTTTCGAGTACACATGCACCTATAGCGTACTAATGCATACGTACATATTGGGTACATATGTATGGGAGGCTCGTACACGCTTGGTGCATGTGTACTAATAATGCACCGATATACACGTGCATATGGGGCACGTATGCACCAGTCATGTTAGTATCAATAAGTACATATGTACCTGGTCTGCGTACATGCGTACCCGGCATGTACCTCACTCAAATGTACATGCGGGGTGCATATGCACCAGTCATGTTAATATCAGCAAGTACATATGTACCTGGCTTACGTACATATGCACCTGGCCTGCGTACATGCGCACCCGGCATGTACCTGATGCGTAGGTACATGTATGGTACGTGCGTACCAGTCATGTTATTATCAATAAGTACATATGTACCCTGCCTAAGTACATATGTACCTACAGTGTACCCCGGGTGTCCCAACGGTAACATCCAACGGTAACAAGTAACGGTAACATCCAACGGTAACCTGAGTACATATGCGGTACACATGTACCCGTCCATGGGTACATGCCGGGTACATGCGCCAGCGGCATAATAGGGTGCATAAATAGACGCGTGTACCCGTTGTGTACCCGTTCGTGGGTACATACCGGGTACGCATGCCTCGCCGCGAGCAAGTACATGTGTACGCGCGGGCAAAGTACACGTGTACCCGACATGTACCAAACCCCGTTTTTTACTGTTTTGGTACACGTCGGGTACACGTTGGGCACACGTTGGGTACACGTTGGGTACACGTCCCGGGTACATGTCGGGTACATATGCACCGGGCTTTCCAAATTTTGTAGGGCACACCAGACAGCAAAGGAGTTCCGCATGGTAGGAGATGTACTATGGAGAGTAGCAGCAGGCCGCTATCAGTTGGTGTTGGGAGAGGACTCGCCTCTGAGGGAAGTAATATTTTGGGAGGCTCACGACTCAGTAGCAGCAGGCCATACAGGGCGGGAGAAAACGCTGGAAAGGGTGCTGCGTAGATTCTGGTGGAAGAATGATACAGAAGATGTGGCGAAATGGGTGGCCTCATGCCCCACTTGTCAGGCGGTGCGTCCACGCGCAGCATATCCAGATGGGCTGCTTAACCCACATTCCATTCCCTTGAGGAATTGGCAGGAGGTGGGGGTCGATTTCGTCACGGGATTGCCTCTCATAGCGCAAGGTAATGACGCGTTTGTTGCTCACAGTAATCTGACACACAGTTAAGAAACGCAACGCTATTATGGAAAAATTCGCTCAATTTCTGAAATCGCCTTGACAGACGCTACGATTAACAATATCTGACGATCCAGAAAAATTCGCTCAAATGAAGTGGCGACATCTAAAACGTCCGATTTTCACAAGAGACGATCCTCGGGTCGAGGAACCCTTATCCTGCTTTCAAGAACACTTCGAGAACGCTCGTTTCCTGAATTTAGACAGTGCTGGATCGGGTGCATATCAAGTCATGAAAGAGAACTCTATTATGTCATGTTGGCGAAAATGAATACGATCGCGTCATGAAAATCTCTTCCAACTGCCGTAGATCGATTATTCAGATTATCGCAGTCCGCTGATATTTTTACATCGATCCGATGAAAATTACATACCATATTTCCCATTCACATATCACTAATATGATGACGTGTCCGACCTCACTGTCGAATGTGCGGCCAACCAGATATTCATACGAGGAAAACAGAATCCGCTTGCGTCCTTTCGCTTTCACCTCACTGCTAAGACCGCTGAACTGAGCGCCCCGTAAGTCACTCTTCAGCGACCGTTGTGTTTGGTATAATCCCGTATACCAAACACAACGTAACTTTGCATATGCATTCTAAAGTATGTTAGGAACCTCATATTTCTTGCGCGCGCAAGATCCGTTCAGATTCTAGGAGTCTGGACGCGGCGCGTTAGAGGGGGTGGATGATTTTGTCATTCGTCGAGTCCGCTCACTCGACTCACGCGCAGCAGCGACGCATAATGCACAGCATGGCTTTATCACGCATATCGCATATGCATATACAACATATTTTGAGCATCTGACACTGCACTGACAGCTCTGGCGGAAACGCGGATGTCATTTGCGTCCACGTTTCCGCTAGGATTTCTTCCCTCATTCGCGCGCTCGCTTGCAAGCGAGCATGCGCATCGCGTGAGGGAATTGTTTGCAAAAATAGCACCTGGTGTGTGTCATCTTTCCGAAATAAATTGGACAGACTCGCCAGTCAACCATGCATCTCACTGTAGGCTGGCGCGTTCATCCGGGTATAGCGAACGGAATTTTGAGTTTCTAAAACCCCCAATAGTTGCGATTGCGGGTATCATTCTACGTGATGCGCGTATCGATAAACTTAGTAGGAATGTGTGATAATATTCAATAGGAAATTCTTGCTTAGATTAATACATGATCTTAAGAAGTAATCGTGTTTTGGCTCGACAGGGGCACACCGCGGGGGAAACGTTCCGTGTTATTCTTAAAATTGCATATTTAACAAATGACATTTGAACATTGCAAAATGCGCCCCTTGCAAAACCCGACAGACAGTCCTGTCGACCGTGAATCCGTGACACGTGAAGAGGCAATTGAAACGATAGCGACAGCAAATCTTTGAAAATGACCTACCGTATCGCATATGCCACCGCAGGATCAAATCTAAATATTATAATATTTAGATAGAGACTTAGAGAGCAACTTACAGTTTAATATAAATGTCCCCAAGTTGGTGAACACCCGTGAAGTATAAATATGCGCCAACTTCGAATAGTATAAATAGGACAGTAAACAGGACGAGTACTTCGGTTCCTTTCACGTGCTGACGTGTCAGTAATTACTTAGTGACTGAATCGTGAACAACTCGAATTAAAGTTGAAGATCTGAACCGCAAAAATAAATCACATCGACTGTCACAGTAAATCGTCTCTAGAATATAAATCGAAATAGCGTTGCGTTTCTTAAGTGTGTGTCAGAAAAGTGTGTTAATCTGCCAGCTGAGTAAAATGGTGCACGTGGTACCCATACATTTCGGTGACAGTTCAGCCCAAACTGTGGCTCGCATCTACTTTGACATGGTCTGGAGGCAGCATGGGGCACCCATGAAGATTGTGTGCGACAGAGACTCGAGATTTCGGGATGCCCTCTGGAAGGAGCTCATGATGAGGTTGATGGGGGTACGGGTGGCTTCTACTACACCATGCAACCCACGGTCGGACGGGCAGGCGGAGCACACAAACAGAGTGATTGAAGATATGCTGCGCTCTTTTGTAGGAGCAAACCCAGAGGACTGGGATCTGTATGCCACTAATGTAGAGTTCGCCATTAATGATTCACGCAGCGATGCCACTGGCTTCACACCGTTTGAGCTCTGTTATGAGGTATCGCCTATATCCCAGATGGACATGTTCCTGGAGGCTGCTGCCCAATCAGTCCCTGCGCGAAAAAAATAGGGGGTAGGCACGGCGCATGCGATGGCCTCTCGATTTTCGTCGCAATTGCGAGACGCACGGAGGAGGCTGGAGTTGGCGCAGCAGCGGCAGTGGGAGCAGTTTGATCGGCGCCACACCATCGCGTGAACCCTTGGGGCCTCCTGAAGCGGGCTTGGTGACATTCCTATGTCATCGGGTATATGATTCTACCGATTTATACCGACTTAAGCAAACTTAAGCAAACTTAAGAAAACTTAAGAAACCTTAAGCAAAAACCTTGTTCTAGTGTCAGTAGAAAAGAGCTTTACTCAGTGTTTTGCAAAGGCAACTGTAGTAACTCTGGATCAGGATCCAAGATGGCAACCCACACATCTGTCTGCAATAGAAGACTGGGATCCCACGCAGTATCCTCCTGGATTCTTTGATGTCATATGGGCCAGCCCGCCTTGCACCCAGTACAGCCAGGCGCGAACCACAGGTGGACCACCAGATCTGACAGCAGCAGATAATTGTGTGCAGCGGACCCTGGACATCATAGAATATCTGAAACCATTACACTGGTTCGTGGAAAACCCCACCGGGCGCTACCCCAATGCCTTGCGCATGCGACCCGTGATGCGAGAGTTACCACCACCACTGTTTTGCACCTATTGCAAATATGGAGAAGTATAAGAAACCACCTGTATATGGACCCGTAGCCCCC
>LGRX02009068.1:0-20937 GCA_001247695.2 Cymbomonas tetramitiformis
GGGCGACTCATCCGCGGATGAGCTGCCCTTCAGCTCTGCCACTCCAGCGGGCGCCTCATCCGCGGATGAGCTGCCCTTCAGCTCTATCGCCCACGGGCAACTCATCCGCGGATGGGTTGCCCTTCAGCTCTCTCGCCCACGGGAAGCTCATCCGCGGATGAGTCGCCCTTCAGCTCTCTCGCCCACAGGGCAACTCATCCGCGGATGGGTCGCCCTTCAGCTCTCTCGCCCATAAGGCGCCTCATCCGCGGATGAGTCGCCCTTCAGCTCTCTCGCCCACGGGGCAACCCATCCGCGGATGAGTCGCCCTTCAACTCTCTCGACCATAGGGCGACTCGTCCGCGGATGAGTTGCTCTTCAGCTCTCTCGCCCACAGGGCGCCTCATCCGCGGATGAGTTGCCCGTCGATTGTCTCGCCCACGGGGCGACTCATCCGCGGATGAGTCGCCCGACGCAGTCTTGCTCCCCCCCCAATTCCCCTTGTCTATTTTTGCTGGTCGTGCGGAGGGCACCTCATCCTAAGATGAGTTGCCCACTTTTTTTTCGAACCCATTTTTTTTTCTTCGATTTTCATATTCTCCATATGTACATTTTACGAAAAATTTATCTCAGAATTTTCAAAAAGTTTGCCGATCGACTTCTATGGGCATTTTGGTGTGCAAGGTGTGCCTGTACATGAGTCAATTCAAATTTCGGGCGCCACCATATGTAACCATGGTTCCCCGCCAACCCTCGGCATAATTTAGATGGAATGTGCTGGGCATGTAGATGGTTTTCAAATGAAAACATTGCCTGCTCCCCCATCCGATGCCCGATCGCATGGTATCAAACATGTGACATTTCCCAACACGCAGTGTGCGCTGATTCAAGCCTCAACCCCAACTTTGGTCGCCATCGTACGCAACCGTGGCTCCCCGCCAACCCTCGGCATATTATGGATGGACTGTACTGAGCATGAAGGTGATTTCCAAATAGATATATCACCCTCCCTCCTATCCCACTCCCGATCGTGTGGCACCAAACATGCGACATTTTCGGGCACTGTGGCGGGCTGTTGTTTCCGCCCTCAACTTTGGGCGCCGCCGTACGCAACGGCGGCTCCCCGACAACCCTCGGCACATTATGGATGGACTATATTGAGCATGTAGATGATTTTCAAATGAAAATATTGCCCGCTTTCCCATCTGATGCCCGATCGCATAATATCAAACATGTGACATTTCCCAGCACTGTGCGCTGATTCAGGCCTCAACCCCAACTTTGGTCGCCATCGTACGCAACGGTGGCTCCCCGCCGACCCTCGGCACATTATGGATGGACTATACTGAGCATGTAGGTGATTTCCAAATAGATATATCACCCTTTCTCCTATCCCACTCCCGATCGCGTGGCACCAAACATGCGACATTTTCGGGCACTGTGGGTTGTTGTTTCCGCCCTCAACTTTGGGCGCCACCGTACGCAACGGCGGTTCCCCGCCAACCCTTGACAAATTATGGATGGAACGTGCTGGGCATGTAGGTGGTTTTCAAATGAAAACATTGCCCGCTATCCCATCTCATTCCTGATGGCATGGTATCAAACATGCGACATTCCCCAACACGCAGTGTGTGTGTGTTGTTTCAGGCCTCAACCCCAACTTTGGTCGCCATCGTACGCAACCGTGGCTCCCCGCCAACCCTCGGCACATTATGGATGAACTGTACTGAGCATGTAGGTGATTTCCAAGTAGATATATCACCCTCCCTCCTATCCCACTCCCGATCGCGTGGCACCAAACATGCGACATTTTCGGGCGGAAAAAGGGTGAAAACCCCACGCGTTTTGTGTCACCACTCCACGCTGTGTTTTGCTCCACGTTTTTCGTGTCACCGCTCCACGCATGTGACATATGTCATATCACGGTCATTCGCGAAGGACCGTCGCGTCGTGCCGATGCCGTGTCCCGTGCGTGTGTCGCAGAACACTCCTCCCCTCCGCTCGAGGAGGAGGAATGCATTGTCTCGCCCCGCTCGTGTCGTGCAGGCAGATGCAAGCGAAGGGCAAGGGCTGAGGATAGCGGCAGTTGCATATAGTTTAGGAGCATATGAAAAATATTTTCGTTCAGAAATAGTTTTTATGTGCTTCTAGGCTCGCTTAGGTACTGATATCGCTGACGGGAAGGGCGGGTCGCAAGCATCTTTGAAGCATTCGCGTTTCAAAGATGCGTTTTGTATTTTGGGTGCGACTACCCAAATTACAAATCAGCCGAGCGCTTCCCGTTAGCTCGGGGTATTCAGCATCAAACTGTTGCATATTCATAAGGTTTCGACTTAGGATCCAAGCGCACAAAGGCATCGGGCGAGTATCTTGGACACGAACAAGATTCTACAAGCCTTGTTTTGGGTTTGGGTTTGAATCTACCCAGACCCAAAACTGCCTAGCAGAATAGGAGTTCTCTTGCGTCTTAGCACGCAAAACTCCGCATAAATATTCATAACAGTAATATGAGTTGCGCTCCCGTCGTTCAAGGTCTAATGTTGAGAACTCGCGAGACGAGAGTATGTCAACATCGTGCGTTTTGGGTTTCGGTTTGAATCTACCCAAACCCAAAACTGCCTAGCAGCATAGGGGTTCTCGTGCGTTTCAGCACGCGAAACTCCGCACAAATGTTCAAAACAGTAATATGAATTCCGCTCCCGATGCTCAAGGTCTGATGTTAAGAACTCGCGAGACGAGAGTATGTCAACACTCGCGAGACATGTTTTGGGTTTGGGTTGGACTGACATGTCTCGTAGGATATCAATCTGTTTCACCTATGCTTAAACCCAAGCCCTGTGCTTCACAAGATAAGTTCATATAACTGATATGAATATTTGTGATGAGTTTCGTCGGTTGAAACGCACGAGAACTCAAGCGGTGCGAGGCAGTTTTGGGTTTGGGTAGATTCAAACCCAAACCCAAAACGCACGATGTTGACATACTCTCGTCTCGCGAGTTCTCAACATTAGACCTTGAACGACGGGATCGCAACTCATATTACTGTTATGATTACTTATGCGCAGTTTCGCGTGCTGAAACGCACGAGAACTCCTATTCTACTAGGCAGTTTTGGGTTTGGGTAGATTCAATTCCAAACCCAAAACAAGGCTTGTAGAGTCTTGTTCGTGTCCAAGATACTCGCCCGATGCCTTTGTGCGCTTGGATCCTAAGTCGCAACCTTATGAATATGCAACAGTTTGATGCTGAATACCCCGCGCTAACGGGAAGCGCTCGGCTGATTTGTAATTTGGGTAGTCGCACCCAAAATACAAAACGCATCTTTGAAACGCGAATGCTTCAAAGATGCTTGCGACCCGCCCTTCCCGTCAGCGGTCTTAGTACCTAAGCGATCCCAGAAGCACATAAAAACTATTTCTGAACGAAAATATTTTTCGTATGCTCCTAAACTATATGCAACTGCCGCTATCCTCAGCCCTTTCCCTTGCCTTTGCCCTTGCCCTCGCCCTTGCCCTCCGCTTGCCTTGCTTGCGCTCGCTACCATTTTTCAGGATCTGACCGATCTGACCGACGCGAGCGACAGATGACATCGCGACACGAGCGGGGCGAGAACATTCCTCCTCCTCTGTGTCACAGAAACGAAACGAAAAGCGACATGACATGAGATGACGCACGTGGAGTCGTGACACGAAAAATGTGGAGTAAAACACGGCGTGGAGTGCTTACACAAAACGCGTGGAGTTTTCACCGGTCACCCTTTTCGGGCACTGTGGGCTGTTTCCGTCCTCAACTTTGGGCGCCACCGTACGCAACGGCGGCTCACCGCCAACACTTGGCACATTATGGATGGATCGTGCTGGGCATGTAGGTGATTTTCAAATGAAAATATTGCCCGCTCCCCCATCTGATGCCCGATCGCCAGGTATCAAACATGCGACATTCCCCGACACGCAGTGCGAGAACAGGTCAAGGTATGGCTTACGCGAGGTCGACTTTACACAAAACTTCGGAAAATACTTTTATTCGATAAACATGTCGCTTAAACCAATCTAAACATATTGCGCGCTCTGGGTATACAATTGACCCAGGCATTGAAAAGTTATGGCCGATACCGCTCGGTTACCTCCCATACTTAACCATACTTAAGAGCACACTTCAATCGCATTTATCTCACGATCTAGAAAATCGGAAGTTTTGTGTAAAGTCGACCTCGCGTAAGCCATACCTTGAGGTGTTCCGCTCGGTGAAAACGAACTGGCTAAGCTCCATAAACAGTCCGGCCGAGTGCTTTTATCATGCATCTCGGAAACCCGGATAATACGAAATAATGACTGACAGTACAGTACTACTGTACTGTCATCCTAGCTACTAGCGGAGTCACGGTTCCGATCAGAGACAGGTCAGGCTAGGGGCTATCAGAGCCCATAACAATAACCCTGAACCTAAAGTCCAGCACACCACCCGGAGCTGTGACCGTAGCTAATAGGGCTAGGCAAGCGGAGCTAACTAAACAGATAACAAACAACACTTCACTGGAAACAGATATACTTTTAGCTGGGTGCCCGGGGACTTGTCCCGGCACAACCCACCACTGCGGCTAAGGCTAATCACACCTCCAGGATTTGAAATAAGCAGACTCTAGCCACTGTAAAGCTGGTCGGCAGAGCCGAGTTCAGCAGACGGATCCCAAGGCAGGAAAACATCCGAAGTAAGTTGAGATGAGAATTGGTAAGCACTGACACCACCAGACCCAAGCGGGTCAGGCGGATCCCAGAGGGGAACGGTAGAATCACCAGATTGCAAAGCCGCCGAGGCCGATTGAGAAAAGAACTGCGTCACATCCCGCGGCGGCAATGACGAACCAGCAGTAACCACAGGCGGGTAAAGAGAATCCAGCACCGCATCACCGGGATGAACTGCACCGTAGTCGTAAGTGGCTCCGGGCTCAACCAGGCCCCTGACACCACCGCCGACCACGAGTGTCGGCATCGCCGTAGCACTGAACAGAAACGTAGCCACCATAAAAAGGCTGAGAGCAAATTCACCAATGCCAAATGGCCTGGAGCCTCTGGGGACTCCGAACCGCCGAAATGCTGCAGCCGCCGGCGGTGCACCCCCCTCAATCTCAGTCAGGCAGACACCAGGAGGGTAGTCGGAGCCCTCCCCATCATCATCGGAATCACACACCTCAACAGGCTCGGGGTCAATGTCAAACCAGTCAGGGTGGACAATGTTGAATGTTTTGAAAGAACTGTCAGCAGGAGCCATCGGGCCGAGAGCCAGAGAGGCCGACGGCGGCACAAAGGCGGCACGGTTGACTTCATGCAAGTCAACCGGCTCATCATGCACAGGTGCAGAGGCCCGCGGCAGCAGCTGCCCGTCAGTGGTCGGCTCAGCGACACCACCAGCAAGCGGACCGCTGACCGCAGCAAATGCAACACGGCCAATGGAGAGATGCTCAACAGGTGCAGACTCAGCAGAGGCAGCAGCATCCTTGAACTGCTGCAGAGCCGTAGGCTCTGGAGCAAAGGAATGTGCAGACAGTTCACAGATTTCAGGTTGCCCCACGAGAGCACACAAGTGCTCCATGGACCCTTCATCTCCAGCGTCATAGTACCGCTGAAAACGAAGGACAAGCACGTCGGTCGGAGTCATAAGACTCGACGGCTTGGCAGTAGGATGCCGAGATGGACAAGGGGTGAGTGTCCTTGTGAGGACACTCACTGAGCCAATGCTTTGACCCAACGGCGCGGCACTTCTCGTGCTTGCACGTTGGGACAAAGGTGCCAGACCGCTTGTCAAAAGCCACCTCCGGAGAGGCGGAATGAGCAAGCGGTTGCACTCCAGGTCGGTGGAAATTGCGCGGAGTGTGCTTCCCAGGGGGCGGCTTGGAGCCACCCCTCTTAAGGGAATCCACATCCCGCTGCAACTTGACCAACTGAGCACCGAGCCGGTCAATGGCCGAAGCCAGGCCAGTGTCAGTGGTGCAAGATGCTGCAGACATGGGGCGCCACGCAGTGCGCTTGCCCGAGAGCCGCCCGCAGCGGTACTGCTCGCGCACGCGTGCCTGCAGGGTGAGCAGACTTACAGCCGCACGCTGGTCAGCTCGAGCAAACGAGTCAACCAGCGTGGCGTAAGCCGGCCCAGATAGAGCAGAGAGGAATTGTCTCTTAACAGCGTCTTCGGGCAGCGTCGTCAGACGCTGTGCATCCCGAAGACAGCTGTTAAAGAGGCGAATCCCCGCATCAGGGTCACACTCGTCAGAAATCCTCACTTCAAGCAGCTCAGTCAGAGCGTCGAACGGAGTCGACGCGTCAGCAAGCATACGCACCACCTCCAGGGTGGCGCGTTTGCCATCAGCAGGAACATCCGCACCAGAAGCCTCTACCCAATTACGGGCAGGAGACCCTGGCGCAGTCAGCAACAACAGCACAGAGTACAAAAGCTCATTGGCAGCAGGCAGAACAGGGGTGTCAGCAGCAGTCAGGTCAAACAGGGGTGCGAATGCCGTCGACTGCAGCGTGAAGAGCTGTTGAAGCTCTGACACCAACTGAGAAAAAATGTCCGAAGCTGATGTCTCGTCCCCACGGAATTTCGCAGCTTTGTCGCCCAGTACTTTTGTTGCTGCAGTTTTTGAGCTCTGTACGTCAAACGAATCTCTGCGCAACCGATGCACGAGAGTGGCAGCCGCAGTCGAAGCTTCTGACGCAGCCGAATCCAAATGCGGAGTCGTGGGCGTGGCTGCATTCAACGCTCCAACATCATCAAAAACTGTTGCTAATTTACGCGCCCTAGCGCGTGTACGTGGTCTCTGCGGTGTATCCATTCTCAAAATGACGGTGAGATGGGGAGCGTGGGCTAGTGTGGCGGCAGTAGAGAAACCAGCAGTTGCAGCGGCCAATTCCTGCAGAAGTCTCAGCAATAAAAACAACATCAAACAGGCCATGAGCCGATTGGCTAAAAGTGGTTGCGACCCACAATACGCGGAATGCCCTCTCCACCGGCCAGGTGAAACGTAAAAAGAAGCCATAGCGAGCGACGATACTGCTGCCGAAAAATGTTCCAAACTGATCTCCACCTCAAGGAGAGGCCATACCGCGAAAAGGTCAACTACTGCCTAAGGGGGCGCCCACCCCATCTCTGTGTCAAAACTTAGCCAATCATGGCAGCAGCTAGGCGCCGTGCCATCAGAATTACCGGGAAAGTGGTGACGCGCATAACCTGCGAGAACAGGTGTTCCGCTCGGTGAAAACGAACTGGCTAAGCTCCATAAACAGTCCGGCCGAGTGCTTTTATCATGCATCTCGGAAACCCGGATAATACGAAATAATGACTGACAGTACAGTACTATTGTACTGTCATCCTAGCTATTAGCGGAGTCACGGTTCCGATCAGAGACAGGTCAGGCTAGGGGCTATCAGAGCCCATAATAATAACCCTGAACCTAAAGTCCAGCACGCAGTGTGGCTGCGCCGTTTCAGGCCTCAACCCCAACTTTGGTCGCCATCGTACGCAACGGTGGCTCCCCGCCGACCCTCGGCACGTTATGGATGGGCTGTACTGAGCATGTAGGCGATTTCCAAATAGATATATCACCCTCCCTCCTATCCCACTCCCGATCACGTGGCACCAAGCATGCGATATTTTCGGGCACTGTGGGTTGTTGTTTCCGTCCTCAACTTTGGGCGCCACCGTACGCAACGGCGGCTCCCCGCCAACCCTTGGTACAATATGGATGCAACGTGCTGGGCATGTAGGAGATTTTTAAATGAAAACATTGCCCGCTATCCCATCCGATACCCGATCGCATGGTATCAAACATGCGACATTCCCCAACACGCACGAGTCTGTGTGCGTTGTTTCAGGCCTCAACCCCAACTTTGGTCGCCATCGTACGCAACCGTGGCTCCCCGCCAACCCTCGGCACATTATGGATGGACTGTACTGAGCATGTAGGTGATTTTCAAATGAAAGCATTGCCCGCTCCCCCATCTGATGCTTTGCCTTGCGTAGTTTGCTTGGCGTTTTAAAACAAACAAGGAGTTGCTTACGTGTGCATAATTCTGTGCAATTTTGGTCCTGGCATCAAACGGTACTTTTGGGGCTGCAGTCTGAGTTGGGACGAACCCCGCACAGCTTGGGTTGAATTCCCAACAGTCCCGTGGGGGGGTGGGGGGGGGTGCGCGTTTAGTGTTCTGCTATTGCCGGACGAGCGCCTACGTATACGTACTGTAACACCGGATGGGAGCCTGTAACAACAGGAGACACGCAGTCCTCGTTGCACGTGTGATATATAGGGAATCCAGATAAAACCCTGACTGCCTGTTGATTCATGCACATGCAGTCAATAGGGAATGCTGACTTGCTGAGCTCGGCAAGGAGCGCAAACCCCACGCAATATGTTTCTAGAAATGTAGCCCGAGTATTGGGGCTGACCCGCAAGTACGATCGTACTTGCGCAGCATTGCCTCAACCGAATGGTAACATGATTTGATGAGAACGAGGAGTGTTGCACCAGGCGATTAAGACCACGCCACTTCTTCTGCAAACAATTCGTCGTCCACAACCGATTGACATATGCATGCTCTTACCACTGAGATCACAGTAGGCGTCCATATCAAATGGCACATACTCCTGGTTCAGGAAGTCAAATATGTCTGTCTGTCCTTAATTTCCAATCTTGCCTGTCACTGGGTTCCATCTTCGTCAGACTGCTGGGAACCTCTGTGACCATTGCTTTCATTCGCTGTGGCACTGTCCTCCTGATTCTTGATCTGCACTTTCTTGGACTTGAACGCTCCGACCCGTATGCACCGCCACGAGTGTAGCTGCGTCATACATACACATTTTCACCCTTCTGTATGCTTGGCATGTATTGCGTCCAACCATAGCAGTGGAGAATCCAGCCAAATCAAAGAGTCTCCCGTAGATAAAACAAGGCTGACCTCGCTATGGTTTGTCTGAAGAGTCTGGGGTATTGCTTTACTCGGTTGGGAACTTGAGATCCACCACTCTCGGAGGAGTCCGTCCCTGACGCGATTCCTTTCCCTGCCGCGGGGCGAAATGAGGGCTCTCCCATTTGTTGTCGTAGGGGGGGGGGATATACCACCCGGACCCCCACCACCCCAACGGACACTTTAACGTCAGGGCACATTTAAGTAGTGTTAAGCACCGAATCTCGACCCCACCACCCCAGCGGACAAGAAAAGCGGTACTCCCCTCCCCGTACCACCCTAAAGTATGAGCGAGAGTGGCAGTAATTAGTAATAGTCTAATTATTTTTGCTGCCGGGCGACGCTGAGGTTGTCCAGTTACAGGATGAAGCAAATGATGAACTAAACCAGCTTCAATCAGACCTTCCCTGGCAGATATCTCATGATAGTCAGGTCGACGAGATAAGGCGCCTGGAACCCATAATAATGAACCTGGGATATATATTCCATCTCCGGTACCGTCCCACCTCCACTAGATCCATGTTCCATTGAGCCGGTTTTCTAGGAGCCATAAGCCATACCAGGGATTACTTTGTGGTCTCCCAACAGCTTGAAAACCGTCCAGATAAGATAATGTCTCCAGATTTGAGTGGTACAGTGATTAAGGGCACATACAAATTTCGATTTCTCCGGCATCATAGTTTTGCTCGGCTCCAGTGAACTGCCTGCTGCTCTTAAAAGTAATGGGTTGTACGACTCATTTCCCACATCGTGTATCAGCACTCCACCCAGTGCTACTCCACTCGCGTCAGTCTGAACCACACAGGGGTGGACTCCATCCGCTGCAACTTGCATGTCAGGCAATGCCAGAATGGGAGTAACACACAAGGCCTTTATCATTTTCTTCGAAAGCCCAGCGTTGTTGTGGACCCCATTGCCAGACTACAACCATCCGACCCCCTTTGTCAACTGGGCATTGTATGACAATTTCTAACTTGTTACTGCTTTTGCGACATGCTATGTTGTGACATGCTATGTTTGTGACATGTGGGCTTTCGATCTGACCTGACTGACAGAGGCCATCTGATAGGCCAGAAAGCCGGCAATTGAAAGTAACTACGGCAGCTACACCACGGAGGTATATATAAGCACTTACCTACCTTGTCCTTACAACTCACGTTTACATTTTCGTTTGCGACGCACCTTGAAATGCCAGAACTGTATCTTACTAGCTAGGAAGCCATGCCATCAAAGCGAGCAGAATGTATTGTCGCCTACATCATGGATATGTTTTCTCAACACGGGATACATAACCCTACCTAACAAGAATATTAATCTTCTTCCGAGGGGCATGACTAAGGATGTTGTGTGGAACAACTACAATGAAAATACAGGGGCACGGAAGACATGCAATGTTCATTGCGGGGGTTTTGTCATGTGACTGTGGCGTGACGACGAGCTTGACGATTTCTACGAGTGCTGCAAATAATGATGGATTGAAGATATAGATTCCAATGTATCAGCAATATAATAGCCTTAGCACTGTGAAATGATCGAAATCTCTTGCCTAGAAGACTTCATAGACAAATATTTGGTGTATATTGATTAAATTTGTATGATGATATAGATTTGTGTATCATATGCTAGTACCCATCTCAGTTGCAACTTATTTTACGGGAATTGAAGCACCTGAATACGCACATTCATAAACGTGTACCGTGCATGCTGGCCTAAATTGCACATGGATGTACCCATATTTGCATACTTGTACATGATATGCACGCATATGAACAAAAATGCAACAAAAAATCTACCGGGACTCGCCGAGTACGAAAGCATCATGCACAAATAAATAATTTGAGTAATATTTTGTAATAAAAATTGCGGGACGACCTACGTGTCGCTTACGTGTCGCTTACGTGGCACATTTCAGATGACGTGGCAATAAATTTTAGACGACGAAAATTGTGTCAAAATGAAGGTTTTTAGACGACGATCGAGATTCATTTATTCCCAATAGTCTGTTCGACGTTGACCTCGTTGACAAGGCCCCATTCAGCCGCTAGACGTTGGTTAGACGCTTCTGGACGCGCTTCCCCGCGGGATGGGAAGCGGGCTTTGCTTGAGGTCACGAAGCGACTACTTCCTCGAGTTCTCCGACCGCTTGGGAACTACGAGGAGTTGTGTGCTATTTACTTCGACGCCAAGCTCGACCCCGATCCTTCGATTCAAGATTTCGACGCCTGCTTGACCGCCATCCGCAACGCAGCCTCTTCTGGACCGCTCGACGACATGGTGGCCAAGAAGCAACTTCTCGCGTCCCTCAACCCCATCATGTACGACAAGGTCACCACTCCTCTTCGTCTCGACGTGGACTTGGCCAAGGTCGACCTCGAGGACATCTACGCCCACATCCTCGAGATTTGGGAAAGCGAGAATGGTGTTGGCCGCGTGAAGCAGCTTAAACCGTCACTTCCGACTTCCCCGGCTATGCTTTACTCTGGTGGAGTTGACGTGAAGACCCTCATCCTCGAGTTCGAGAAGTAATTGGAGACGGCTACCTCGACTCGCATGACCCTCAAGGACTCAATCACGAAGAACGACGGGCCTCTTTCTGGTTTCGCTACTCTCACCGCCACCGCCAGCAGACTGACGGTAAGCGAGGTGTCTCCTTTCCGCCCTCGCGTTGGCGGGATGAGCGCAACAGGAGAGGCGACGGCAAGTTCTATGGCCGCGACAATCGTGTTGGAGGCTATGGCGGACGGAAGAATTACCGCTTCGCCGCGAACCCGCTCAAGGGCGACGGGAATTGGCGGCAGGACCACTACAAGAAGAATTCCGCCCACAACATCTCGTTCCACGTGGCCTCCTCCGCCTTCATCCCTGAGTGCGCGCGTTGTCCCCCTAGACACTTCCACGACACCGCGAATTGCCCCACGGACGACATGGCATGCGCGGAGTGCGACTTGGTCACCGCCGACGAGAATGACGAGCTTGTGTCAGCGTTCCAGACCGCCTTCGACGCCCAGGACGACGCCACCTTCGCTCATCTTTGTGGCCGACATGATCATCCCGTTGTTCGTCACGACGAGGAGCCCTTCACCTTCGCGGACGACATCAACATTGGCCTTCGGGCACAGTACGCGGGCTTAGTGCCTTCTCAACCCTCCCTCCTTGCAACACGTGTGCAACTGTGCATGAGGCACGTGCTGCTCTCCGCGAGCTGAAGCAGGTAGCCGGTGGTGCTGAGTCGGCCTCACAACATTTCCCTATGGTTCATTTCGGCTCGGCCACGCCCGCCGTGATCGACGAGAGCATCGTGGAGCCTGAGCCGCAAGTGGCAATCGAGGCCGACGAGAACGCGGTACTTTACCCGAAGCAGTACATCGACGACGAACCCCCCTTCGAGCAGTCTTTCATGGACAACATGTCTGTGAAGTTGGGCTTCTTCGAGCCCGAGCCAAAGGTTTCGGCTAAATCCTTCGCCCCCCTGCCTCCGTACATTTCTTCCACGCATGATTCATGGCTACTGCCCCGAGCTTGGGTCCTATCACAAGGACCCACGCATAATGCTCGTACCATGCATAATAATTGAATATAGTTATAGTTTGACCGCTTTCGTCGAGTATTTATGAGCCCAATTAATTCATTTTTAAGTGAGAATGCATAGTGATTGCATTTATGTCCTTGGTTGCGGCGGTTACTTTGGATATGTGTTTCCCCTCAAAAATAATTAAAATGGCGGGTCCTTTCACAAGGACCCATTTTTTATTTGCTTGCTCGAAGGTGCTATGAAAATTGCAGGACCTGTGTTATCAAGTTCTCGAGCTGCTCTTTCTGCAGTGTCTTGTCAAAACTTTCATCCGAGGTCATCTTGACCCTCAAAATATAGGTTGAAGCAGCAAAAATGACCCAACTTAAAAATTACACTAAATCGACTGCCCAAAATGTCGCCTTTCGTCTTGTATGACTGTGCATATGCACCATGTTATGGTCCATTCTGGGTATATAGAGGGCTTAAAAATTACGTTAGTGTGTATATATGAAGACTGCAATGCGGCGATAGCTTGCAGGCGTCATGTGCGCAGTCAATGTCACATCTCCGACATTGTTCCATGCCAAAATTAGCCCATATATTTCCTAATGTTTGCCTAGGAAATGGCGGGATATGTGGATTGTGACACCTATAACGGCGTGAAATGGGATGCCACCGGGCACAAACATCCACCGATCATCGGCCATGGTATGTGCCACCAATATTGCATAGCGTCGGCGCCGTGTGCTTCAAAATTCCGTTTGTGAAAAAATCAAGAGCTACATACCTCGTTTTCAAACATTTGAAAAACTACAACGTTGAAAATTTCAGGGTTACTAGCAGTTATGCTACCAAGAGACGCACGCCACATCGGATATATGCCAAGCAGCCATAGGATAAGTTAGTTTGGGTCATAATTAGTCTACCTTATTGGTGGTTGCCTCAATTTATCTCAAGAAGATGCTTTAAAAAAATCGTGAAAAAGTGGTCCTTGTGAAAGGACCCAACGCAATTTGGGTCCTGGAGCTCGTCTCCGGACACTCTCCGGACGCCCGTAAGCTCAATCTGCGTTACAAACCCTAAGTAACATTCGCGCTATTTCGGTCCGGAAACTCGGGTTCCAGAGTACCTCTCCTGCCTCGCCGATGCGATGCCTCGCCTCGATGTTCGACTTGTGTCGACTGTCGAGTCTCGAGTGTGATAATAAACTCAAAACTGATAATGCGCGGGATGCATTAGAAATACAATTTATAGCATGCAGGAGAAAGCTGAAAAATGAATGCAGCCCACAAAATTTGACTCCGATTTCCTCTCAAAACTTTGTCACTACGACTAGCAAGGCAGTAGCTTCGCGAGGCTGCAAGTCAAAACAAACGACAGGCTCATATGTATCGCGCTTGTGGTTCGTCTCGCTGGAAGAAACCGAATTTATTGCCCGCGAGTCGGCTAGCTGCCTCTCGCTCTTCAGCACTCGTGTTTAACTGCCACATTTGCGCCTATGGCTATATAACTATATAACTATATATATACTGTGCCCTTTGTATCGTCTCGATTAGGTTATCCATGGCTTGAATACCCTCCGTGCGCAAGCTGAAGACAGACTTTGAGATTCGCCCACGCCCATTCACGTACTTTCAGATGGACCTCTTCGCCTGGCTTGTATCGCTCGCTTGCGTCTTGCTGACGATAGCAGTTGCACTCCAGTACTTTGGACGCCCCGGTTCACTTGAGCCGATGACCAACATGCCGACGTCAACTGGAAGCGCGTGTACAAATAAGAAACCAAGGAAAAAGAGATCTAAGCGCTCTCGAGATGCGATCCCCGTTGAGACAAATACGAAGGAGTCGAGTGAAGGTGAAGATCCTGACGGGCAACACCTCTCAGGTGGGATGTATCACCTAACTACAACTGAGGCAAGCTTGCATTGTGAAGAATAGAATTCCAGTTTTGAACACGACAGCCCGGTCAGAGGTTACGTTTCTACGATATCCACTTGACACGAGAGACCCGGACAGCACAGACTGCCAGAAGTCCGTCTGAAGCGATAATCGCTGCACAACTCTCCTCGAGTGCTTTGAAGGCGTGCATGACGACATGTGACTTGGCAAGGAACAGAGAGAAGGCGCTCGCCGCTTTAGTTCTTGCTTATGTGCGAGGCGGAACCCTACGAAAATTAACGCATATCCAGATACGCCTTAGAACACCGTGTTGTGAGGCGTATCTATAATATATTCTGAATACAATTGTTGCTGTTATGTGCTTCCGGTAAGACAGGACTTCTCGTTTAAGTCCAGAAGTTAACTGCTTCACGGGTATGTGCAGACGCTGAGGTACAAGAGCAAGAGGACCATGCGGAGGACGATGGGGAACTGGACAGTTGGCAAATGGTGAGACGTGATAACAGTATGAATTGCCTGGATACTATGATTGGTGGAGAAGTTCTTTTGACCCGAGCGACGGAAGGTTGGGAGACCGTGTCGTCTGGGAAAAAGAGCAAGTCGACGCGGGAAGCAAAATATACTGGCGCCAACAGCGCTCGCCAGGAAGCTCCTTCCAAAACCCAAACCCAGAAAAAAAATGAGAAGAGGTAAATCTGATATCTCCTACAGCTTTTTTTGGGCTTTCGCTTCATCCAATACGGGCATCGACGTAACGGCTTCGATACGACCTGCGCAAGGGCCTATTGCTTGTCTACTTATCCTGTTTTGTTATCAACAAGCAATGCAGCAATGCTTGTGCTCTATCGCCCCAGGCACATCAAATTTCACCACATTGTTACCACGAAAGATTGTGACCGAGCTTGTCAGATAGCTACGGAGCTTGAACACCTGCGGTGAGCTTGAGTGTTCTCGCTGGGAACGCCGTGTTGCTTGGCATTCACTTCAGAGTTTGGTTTTCACAAGCAGGCGACAGAAACGGGAGCTGGTGAACGAGTTGCAGCGGACTTCGGACACTCGACCTCGGCCTGTGCTCAATGTCCATAAGCTTCCTGGCGAAAGCAACATTCCTGGTTCTTATGGCTCCTAGGGTGCTGCCTGGCCAGATCATATCAACTTTGCCGTAGCTTAGTATCTTCGGAGTTCTGATACTTCGATTCCCGCGTTCACGAGTTTCGAAGTGTGAGTCATGGGAAGCAGGCTGTTGTTCGCCCGAAGTGGAAGCGAAAGAGAGCCTGCTGCTGGTAGTGGTCTTATCAGTCAACTTTTTCTGAAACCTCAGTCAGGAAACCACTAAGAAATAATGTGTAGGAAAAACCTTTGCTTCTAGCATATTCGCACGCGATTTGTCTTGTGTAAATGTGACAGTATCGCAGGTTGCAACTTCCCGACTCTTCCTAAGACGTTTTCCTGAAACAACAACTCAAGGATCCTTAAGGTTTACAGTGAATTTAAAGCAACTCTGACAGAGAAGTAGATTCCTAAGTGCTTAACCACTTTCATATATTGCTGCGTTTGTGCCATCAATCTTACTTATGGGGTGTGCTGAGACTTGTCCACAATTGTCACTACTAAATAAAGCTTTTATCATATCAATATATGGGGAATAGAAAAGTAACGGAAAGTAACGGACAGAATCTAGACACAATCTACCAGCCATAGTGACAATTATGGACATTTGTGGGTGAACTGCATGCGAGTCTTTGGACCTGACTGTGCTGCAACACTTTGCTGGGAGTCACACTGAACAAAATGTAACAAACCCCGGCTTTTCATGGCACCGCGCCGGGTTTGTCCAGCTGGTGACACATTGTGACACAGGTGTGACGTACGCATGACAGATTATCGTATGTGGCACTGGCGATGCAGACTGCTGATGACATTTTATGGCTGGTTTCAGATGTGACACAGAACGCAGAGTACAGCCGATGGTGCATGTGGCAGATGTTTGGATGACGACTGACGACGTGGGCACGATCGTAGGAGGCGGTGAGATAATGTGACACAGGTGGTGGTCGCGCAGAGGTGAGAGCGCGACGCGCGGACAGGAGACTGGTAGTTTGGAGGTTACGAGACAGATCTGTGGAGATGATATCAGAGAGTCCGAACGGAGAGCTTTTCAGTAGCTCTTTTCCAATTTCCCACTCACTGGATTCGTGGGCAAACGCGCAGCGTATATATATAGAGAAGTAGTTTTACTCACTTGAGAGTGGGGACCCAGACGCCTGAGTCTGGGTCCCCCACCGTGGCAGGTTGACTCGCGTTGCGGATGCGCGTTGCTCTTTGAGTATGGATGAAGGCTGGATTAGCGCCTAGCACAGTTGTGGACACTTCTTGGTTCCTTAATTAGCTTGTATGTTATTATGGACACAGTGAGACCGTATATTGGAGGCAGAATGCCTAACTTTGCGTCAATTAAGAGTGGTTTCTTTTGTATGACTTGCTTTCTTATTGTGGACTGTGTTGCGGTTACTTCCGAATGCGCGCGTAGAATACGCACGCGAGCATATCGGGAATATTACAAGTTGTACATACATTCGCGTTCACTCAGCAAATAAGTATCTTCGTCTCGGAATTCGTACATATTTTAAATTGGAAAAGGTATTCAGGGCAAGGCAGTTTTTGTCAGGTGCCAAAGAGATGGGGTGGTGGCTCAATTCCCCAGCCACCTGGAGTGCACAAAAAGCACTTTTCAGACTTGCGTCAGCGAATTAACGAGAAGGTGTCTTGTTCTTAATGAGCTGCTTAGGGTACTCAACTTCATTTGGCAGCCTAACATTGAGCGAATTCACGAGGATATTATTTCTTTTCCAGCATCAACTGGGAATTAGCGGTGCCTTGAGTTATGGTGACCCCAGGGGCACCCAGGTGCACTGGTGGATCCAAGCTCTTGAGCAGTTTTGGCAGTTGGCAGCTTGCTTCGAGCGGATTCACGACAATATTCACGAGAACATTATTTATTTTCCAGCATTAACTGGGAATTAGCGGTGCCTTGAGTTATGGTGACCCCAGGGGCACCCAGGTGCACTGGTGGATCCAAGCTCTTGAGCAGTTTTGGCAGTTGGCAGCTTGCTTCGAGCGGATTCACGACAATAGTCACGAGAACATTATTTATTTTCCAGCATTAACAGGGAATTAGCTGTGCCTTGAGTTATGGTGACCCCAGGGGCACCCAGGTGCACTGGTGGATCCAGGCTCAGGCTCTTGAGCGGTTTTGGGAAGTCGGCAGCTTACTTCGAGCAAATGAATGAGAAGTAGAGCGACAATAGTATTCTTTTCGGATCAACTTGGTGATTAGCTGAACCTTGAGTTATGGTGAGCCCAGGGGTACACTTTGCCCAGGCGATTTGTCACCGAGATTCGGGTGGTGCTCAAGTGCCATTTGTTGAAAGTGGTGATAATGACGATGTTTTCAGCTGGGATACGTCAAAGTCATTCCAAACAAACTGAGTCTCAAGAAACTTTTGTTCTTATCTTACATACTGTACTAGAGTATCATCGCCCCGCCCAAGTTCTAGAAAACTTGGGCGGTCACTGTCATCGCCCCGCCCAAGTTCTCGAAAACTTGGGCGGTCACTGTCATCGCCCCGCCCAAGTCTTCGAAAACTTGGGCGGTCACTGTCATCGCCCCGCCCAAGTTCTCGGAAACTTGGGCGGTCACGGTCATCGCCCCGCCCAAGTCTTCGAAAACTTGGGCGGTCACGGTCATCGCCCCACCCAAGTCTTCGAAAGCTTGGGCGGTCACTGTCATCGCCCCGCCCAAGTTCTCGAAAACTTGGGCGGTCACTGTCATCGCCCCGCCCAAGTCTTCGAAAACTTGGGCGGTCACGGTCATCGCCGCACCCAAGTTCTAGAAAACTTGGGCGGTCACTGTCATCGGCCTGCCCAAGTTCTCGAAAACTTGGGCGGTCACGGTCATCGCCCTGCCCAAGTCTTCGAAAACTTGGGCGGTCACTGTCATCGCCCCGTCCAAGTTTTAGGAAACTTGGGCGGTCACTGTCATCGCCCCGCCCAAGTTCTAGAAAACTTGGGCGGTCACTGTCATCGCCCCGCCCATGTTCTCGAAAACTTGCGGGGCGGTCACGGTCATCGCCCCGCCCAAGTCTTCGAAAACTTGGGCGGTCACTGTCATCGCCCCGCCCAAGTTCTAGAAAACTTGGGCGGTCACGGTCATCGCCCCGCCCAAGTTCTCGAAAACTTGGGCGGTCACGGTCATCGCCCCGCCCAAGTTCTCGAAAACTTGGGCGGTCACTGTCATCGCCCCGCCCAAGTTCTAGAAAACTTGGGCGGTCACTGTCATCGCCCCGCCCAAGTTCTAGAAAACTTGGGCGGTCACGGTCATCGCCCCGCCCAAGTTCTAGAAAACTTGGGCGGTCACTGTCATCGCCCCGCCCAAGTCTTCGAAAACTTGGGCGGTCACTGTCATCGCCCCGCCCAAGTCTTCGAAAACTTGGGCGGTCACTGTCATCGCCCCGCCCAAGTTCCAGAAAACTAGGGCGGTCACGGTCATCGCCCCGCCCAAAGTTCTCGGAAACTTGGGCGGTCACTGTCATCGCCCCGCCCAAGTTCTCGAAAACGTGGGCGGTCACTGTCATCGCCCCGCCCAAGTTCTCGAAAACTTGGGCGGTCACTGTCATCGCCCCGCCCAAGTTCTTGAAAACTTGGGCGGTCACGGTCATCGCCCCGCCCAAGTTCTCGAAAGCTTGGGCGGCCACGGTCATCGCCCCGCCCAAGTCTTCGAACACTTGGGCGGTCACTGTCATCGCCCCGCCCAAGTCTTCGAAAACTTGGGCGGTCACTGTCATCGCCCCGCCCAAGTCTTCGAAAACTTGGGCGGTCACTGATATAACCCCGCCCAGGTTCTCGAAAACTTGGGCGGTCACGGTCATCGCCCCGCCCAAGTTCTCGAAAACTTGGGCGGTCACTGTCATCGCCCCGACCAAGTCTTCGAAAACTTGGGCGGTCACGGTCATCGCCCCGCACAACTTCTCGAAAACTTGGGCGGTCACTGTCATCGCCCCGCCCAAGTCTTCGAAAACTTGGGCGATCACGGTCATCGCCCCGCCCAAGTTCTCGAAAACCTGGGCGGTCACTGTCATCGCCCCGCCCAAGTCTTCGAAAACTTGGGCGGTCACTGTCATCGCCCCGCCCAAGACTTCGAAAACTTGGGCGGTCACTGTCATCGCCCCGCCCAAGTTCTCGAAAACTTGGGCGGTCACTGTCATCGCCCCGCCCAAGTCTTCGAAAACTTGGGCGGTCACTGTCATCGCCCCGCCCAAGTTTCGAAAACTTGGGCGGTCATGGTCATCGCCCCGCCCAAGTTCTCGAAAACTTGGGCGGTCACTGTCATCGCCCCGCCCAAGTCTTCGAAAACTTGGGCGGTCACTGTCATCGCCCCGCCCAAGTCTTCGAAAACTTGGGCGGTCACTGTCATCGCCCCGCCCAAGTCTTCGAAAACTTGGGCGGTCACTGCCATCGCCCCGCCCAAAACTTCGAAAACTTGGGCGGTCACTGTCATCGCCCCGCCCAAGTCTTCGAAAACTTGGGCGGTCACTGTCATCGCCCCGCCCAAGTCTTCGAAAACTTGGGCGGTCACGGTCATCGCCCCGCCCAAGTCTTCGAAAACTTGGGCGGTCACTGCCATCGCCCCGCCCAAGTTCTAGAAAGCTTGGGCGGTCACGGTCAACGCCCCTCCCAAGTTCTCGAAAACTTGGGCGGTCACTGTCATCGCCCCGCCCAAGTTCCCGAAAGCTTGGGCGGTCACTGTCATCGCCCCGCCCAAGTCTTCGAAAACTTGGGCGGTCACTGTCATCGCCCCGCCCAAGTTTTAGAAAACTTGGGCGGTCACTGTCATCGCCCCGCCCAAGTTCTAGAAAGCTTGGGCGGTCACTGTCATCGCCCCGCCCAAGTCTTCGAAAACTTGGGCGGTCGCTGTCATCGCCCCGCCCATGTTCTCGAAAATTTGGGCGGTCACGGTCATCGCCCCGCCCAAGTTCTAGAAAATTTGGGCGGTCACGGTCATCGCCCCGCCCAAGTTCTCGAAAACTTGGGCGGTCACTGTCATCGCCCCGCCCAAGTTCTCGAAAACTTGGGCGGTCACGGTCATCGCCCCGCCCAAGTTCTAGAAAACTTGGGCGTTCACTGTCATCGCCCCGCCCAAGTTCTCGAAAACTTGGGCGTTCACTGTCATCGCCCCGCCCAAGTTCTAGAAAACTTGGGCGGTCACTGTCATCGCCCCGCCCAAGTTCTCGAAAACTTGGGCGGTCACGGTCATCGCCCCGCGCAAGTTCTCGAAAACTTGGGCGGTCACGGTCATCGCCCAGCCCAAGTTCTCGAAAACTTGGGCGGTCACGGTCATCGCCCCGCCCAAGTTCTAGAAAACTTGGGCGGTCACTGTCATCGCCCCGCCCAAGTTCTCGAAAACTTGGGCAGTCACTGTCATCGCCCCGCCCAAGTTCTCGAAAACTTGGGCGGTCACTGTCATCGCCCCGCCCAACTTCTAGAAAACTTGGGCGGTCACTGTCATCGCCCCGCCCAAGTTCTCGAAAACTT
>LGRX02009069.1:0-29494 GCA_001247695.2 Cymbomonas tetramitiformis
ATGGCTGGCCTCGGGGGCTACGACCGTCCCTCAGATGGCTGGCCTCGGGGGCTACGACGCCGTCCCTCAGATGGCTGGCCTCGGGGGCTCTACCTCAGGTGGCCTGGCCGCAAGCGTCTCTTCTCAGCCGCACTCGGATTATGCATTCGGCGTCGACTTCCGCTTAGACACCTCACCATGCACGCGTCATTAATCCTATAACCCACGGATGGGGTTTATACCACATGCAGGTGCAAGTGGTGGTGCTGCGACGACAAAGGCAGGTCTGGCGCCGGCTCAGCGTGTGCCGACCCACCAGCGAGGGTGGGGCACTCAAAACCCAACAACACGACGGGATGTGCGTGTGCTTCCCGCTTCCCCCTCGGCTTTTCGTTTTTGAGGAGGGAGGGAATGGGGTTGGGGCAGGCGAGGGGGGAGCTCTACTTGCTGGATGCAGTGCCGCTTCGCCATGTCCACGTTCCCCACGGACAGCAGCATGGCGTCACAGATGGCGTTGTCCATCAGATTCAGCGGAATCGCGGCCAGGTCCGGGGACATGAACACAAGCACCTGGCGGAGCAGATAGGCGGCGCAGCATAAGCGCAGCTCACCTCGAACGCAACAGGGCGCTCCAGTGCTTTCTTTATGAGGACTGGCGGGGCGTCGACTAACAGCCTCGCGTGCAAATCCTAAAACCCTAAACCCTAAACCCGGCCACCAGGGGCTCACACGCTTTGCGGCGTCCCCGAGAACCGGACACATGCGGCAGTCTGTGCGCTGGGTCCGGGTGCGTCCAGGGGGGCGCCCGAGAAGCAGCTCTCATGATTGGGCGGTGGGAGGGCGGTGTGCTGCGTTCAAGTGAACGCCCCTAAACCCTAAAACCCTGCTCGCTTCGCTTTGGCATGCCGTGCTTGCCGTGAGAGCTCTGCTCTGCAGCTCTCCCCCGCAGGCAGCACCGCCCTCCTGGTCGAGCCCACAGAGCCCTGGCGAGGCAGGCCCATGCGTGGGGAAAAGAGGAAGGATGCCCGCACCTGGGCGCGGTGAGCCGCGTCGGCCATCTTCACGAGCAGCTGCTGCGCTTGCTCCGGATCTCTCGCGGCGAGCTTCTCGAGCACGCGGGCGCATGCCAGAGCGTCCAGTGCGTCCAGGACCGCGGCTCCAGCAGCCGCGTCCATGAGCATCAGCACCCCAGCGCTGTGGTCCGCGCTCATATGCCGCATCATCGCCGCCCCCTGCTCAGCGCTCAGATGCTCGAGCATCTCCGCCACCTTCAGGCTGTCCATGACGTCCGCGATGCGCGCAGCATCTTTCGGGCCTAACGCTGCCATCATGGCGGCCGCCTGAAGCTCCGACCCCACATCCCGCCCCCCGCTTGCTGTGCTCACCAAATAAATCAGAGGGGGAAGGTGAGCACACCAACACCTGTGCAGCACCCGTGGATCCCACCGCTTTTGCCTGCACCCGTGGATCCCACCGCTTTCGCCTGCACCCTTGGATCCCATCGCGTTCGCCTGCAATTCCAGCTTTGGAAGCCAGCGGCTCGGAGAGACGAAGTGCTCGTATCTGCGGTGGACGCCACGTGGCGCCATGCCCCGGCCTCCCCATGTCCATCTGGAAGAGAGGGGTACCGCCGCTTTGCGGAATGCCCATCGCACCTTCTCGGGCGGCAAGCATAGCAACGTCTTGGCCGCGCGCTCAGTGTCCATCTCTACGAGGACGCGGGCGCCTTGCGCGGTGGCCAGCTCTGACAGAACGCTCGCGGCCTGCTCCGCGGTCATGATGTTCATCAGCTGGGCGCCTTCCTTGGTGTCCATGGCTGCGAGTATGGCCGCGGCATTGGCTGCATCCATCTTTGCCAGCGCCTCCTTCGCCAGATCCGGGTCCATTGCCGCCATCAGCTTGACGGCAGCGTCAGGGTCCAACAGGGACAGCGCCGCTGCTGCCTTGCCTGCCTCCATCGCGTTGAGCACCGCTGCTGCCTGAATCACCAGTGTTCCCCGCAACCAGCCGGCAGGTCTGTGACGCATCCGCCTCTCGCTGGAGCTGTGACGCATCCGCCTCTCACTGGAGCTGTGACGCATCCGCCTCTCGCTGGAGCTGTGACGCATCCGCCTCTCGCTGGAGCTGTGACGCATCCGCCTCTCGCTGGAGCTGTGACGCATCCGCCTCTCGCGAGTGGAGCGCGCCATGCCCAATGAACTTCGTCCAACCCGAAGGGGGGGAACACCACGCTATCGTAGAAGGGCCGCCGTGGCCCTCCGTCAGCCTTCCAGTATTTTAGCCTTTGTTATTCAGCTCGAGGAGCGGGCAAAGGAACCGGCCTGAAGGTCCTCGGCCCCAAGGCTCCGGCTCCGGGAAGCGCCCGCTCATGCCGGGGTCCGCGTCACGTGCGGATGGAAGAGAGGGGCCCCTCACCCCATCCACATCCATGGCGGCGAGAATTTCGGACGCTGCGGCGGAGCTCATCTGTTGCAGCACCTCAGCGGCGCGCTCCGCATGCATGCTGCTCACCACTTTCACGGCTGCAGCCGTGTCCATCGCCGTCAGCGCGCCCGCGGCCTGTGGTCCCCAACCCTCACCTCGTTGCGCCTCATCGCGCAGTGGCGCTGGATATCCTCTGGTGGCCGCGGGCGGCTGGCGCGGTTGATCCTCCTGAGATGTCCGTGAATGCTGTAGCTCTTGCCATCCAGTATGGACACTCGCAATATAGCGTGCGTGTAAGCGAGTCCCGCCAGGTGCGCGCGTGGTGACACGTAGGATACACCACTTCCTAGGCGGCGCACGGATGGACGATTCTTATTTCAACCTCGGTTTCTAGACAGAATATTTCCCTAGACGTCACAGTTAGGGCGAGCATCTTTGGATGGCGGATTTTGCACCCTTCGGGAGCACTGGGCTGAAGGGAACTTCGCGATTGGACGGCCACTTCGGTGCCAAATGTATAACCTATGAACATGCGGCAACGCCCAATGCGATGCCGGCATGTGCTCGTGACAGCCGGCGTCATGCCCCAGTGTCCTCCGGCAGCATGCCTGTGCACCGACTGCATGGCGCCTGCGAGAATAGAGGTCTGCAGCAGCAGGCGTGTGGCCATTGCAAGTCAGAGGAGAGGCCTCGGTTATAATGGTTTGCAAGAACGGATTTTAAAATTGAAAATAAAGTTTCCAAAGAATCTCAGTGTCGTCCGCTGACGCGCCATGCCACCTCAGCTCCCAGGGATCCTGATCTGGGTTTCAAAAAACAACCAGTCACGCTTAATTCTGTGCCATTCGTAGGGGACGTTGGTAAAGCGTAGCCCACCCTTAACCCTTATGGGACGCCCGTCACACTTAACCCTTAGGGGACGCCCGTCACACTGAATTGTTAGGGGACGCCCGTCACACTTAACCCTTAGGGGACGTTGATCACACTTAACCCTTAGGCAACGGCGGTCACACTTAACCCTTAGGCAACACCGTCACACTTAACCCTTAGGCAACGCCCGTCACACTTAACCCTTAGGCAACGCCCGTCACACGTAACCCTTAGGGGACGCCTCCACACTTAACCCTTAGGCTACGACGGTCACACTTCACACTTAGGGGACGCCCGTCACACTTAACCCTTAGGGGACGCCGGTGACGTTTCATCCTAAGGTGACGCTGGTTACTGCCACGCGCCTGGTTGACGTCCATCTGATCCACAATGGCTGCAGCCTGCTTTGCATCCATCGCCGCCAGCAGCTCGGCGGTCTTCTGGTCATCCATGAAGCTCAGCAACTCCACGGCTTTGGCTGTGGCGCACCAGGCAGGCAGACAGAGGGGCTGGATGTCAGCGCTTGGAGAAGCCACTCCAGGTTGAGGGAGTGCACCTCAGGCCTTCCGTGCCAAGGTGTGGAAGGAACCCGGTGAGAAATACGAGACCCGAGAGGGCGCAGCCGGTCACGGGCCAGGCTGAGGAAGGGAGCGCAGCACACCACACAGGAGGCATGGTCCCAACCTTGGTCTAGAGGTGAACACAGGAGAGGAGTAGGGCTGCTACACCTTAGAGGAGCAGGGCTGCTACACCTTAGAGGAGCAGAGCTGCTACACCGGGGACTACTACAAAGGGGAGCCAAGGCGCATCCGACACTCCGAAACGAGTTTCCATCGATCAGCGGCCAACCGAGGCGACTCAAGATGCCGAGAGACTGGCCATGGCCTCTGCATTCAGGCTCACACGCGGTGGGTTGGTATCCCTGGCCGAGGTCGACCCTGCTCCAAGGGGAGGCAGGAACGCGGCACGCTGGGAAGTATCCGCCGCGCTGCACGGAGAACACGCAGCCAGCGTGTGGTGGATACCTTCAAAGAAGAGCTAGAACGATCCAACGAGACAGGAGACCTGCGCGGGATCATCGCAGGGCCCTCCAGCTGTTTGGGCGACGACGCTTGCAAGTATTCTGAGCGCTCCCAAGTTTCCGGGAACAGTTCCTCGGTAGACGAGACGAGCTGCGGGGGCTGGATTCAGGGCGCAGGCGGCAGGGCTCAGCGCGGGCAGGCTCTCCGAGGGGCTTCGGAGTGGAGGCTTCACCCGGGTCACTGAGCGCAGCCAACATCTGGCTTGCATCCTCGGTGGACATGGCCATGAGGTATGCAGCTGCTTCCGGCGCATGCACCTTCTCCAAAAGCTGCGCCGCCACGTGGCAAGCCGTGAGCCCAACACACCACCGCAAGTCCAGCAGACCCCACCGCAAGTCCAGCAGACCCCACCGTAAATCCAGCAGACCCCACCGCAAGTCCAGCAGACCACTCCTGAGAGCTGAGCGATGACAGCATGACAGCATGGCAGCATGGTTAGCTTGAAATCCACACCGCTCTCATTCTTGCCCCCCGAGAGTACCTCATCACCGCCCGCGCCCCCTGCACCGACCTGCACTTGTGGTGCGCGTATATTCCCTGCTTGCCGAGACAACCGCCGAGGCAGGTCTATCACCGCCGCCTCACGTCTTCTCACCTTGGCACCTTCCAGTGCTCCCATAGCTGTCAGAGCCGCCGCCGCCTGCCGACGCACTCCGGCCCACTCCACACCCCGCGCCTACCACGTGAGACGCGCCTTCCCCCCATTACCTGCCAACACCTTTGCCCGGCTCGCCATGAGCCCTCCCCCGATTACTTGCGACACTCACGGCGTCTGAACGCTGCCCATTGGCTAGAAGCAAGTACCAAGTGAACAGCCATACTTCTAACTGGGCCACGTTGAGTAACGTCATAAGTGTGGAGTTCTGGTGTAGCGTATAGCTGTCTGAAGCACACAGTTTAGTCTGCGTATCAGCAGTGAGGGGTGGCCGCCCCCAGCAGTAAGTTGTCAACGTCGCCGGGGGATTCGGCGTTACCGGCAGCACAGCACTGCCAGGCGACGCGCAGTCTCGACAAGCCCTTGCTTCCTAGCGGCTTTTTAGCTCATAGCCGCTGGTTCATAGCCGCTGGCTCATAGCCGCTGGCTCATAGCCGCTGGCTCATAGCCGCGGGCTCATAGCCGCTGGTTCATAGCTGCTGGTTCATAGCCGCTGGCGCATAGCCGCTGGCGCATAGCCGCTGGTTCATAGCCGCTGGTTCATAGCCGCTGGCTCATAGCCGCTGGCTCGTAGCCGCTGGCCGCCAGGCAGCCGCCATGGTCGCTCATTGGACAGGCCCCAGAACTCTGAGAGGCAGGCAGCCGCCAGTGTCGCCCCTGAGAGGGCAGGCCGAGCAGGCTGAAGGCACCTGGGTGTCGTTCATACAAGCAAGCAGTTTCACCGCCTCATTGGGATCCAGCTCCTTCAGCACTGCCGCCGCCTGCCAGGCACTCTAGGGGTCACTCTCGGGGTCGCTCCAGGGGTCACTCCAGGTGTCACTCCAGGGGTCACTCCAGGGACCATGTTCGCCTTTTTCTGTTTTCACACATGCGTCGCACCACCAACATTGCACGACCCATCCTCCGCGCAGCGTGTGGTTGCAGCAGATCTGCGGCCCGGTGAAAACCAATGCCCCGAGTCGCAAAAGCCGAAGAGTTGTGAAAGGTGGGTTCGCGAAGGGGCGCGCTGGGGCCTGGACGCGAGCGGCGGTGAAACCGAAGAGCCCTGTGGTGCTGGGATGCGAGGCGGGTGGCATATCTAGCGCCGCCCACGACGTCTGCGCCCGTCTTCAGTGTGCGGAGGAGGGAACCGCCAGGTGGCAGCGCCCCGGAGAGAAGCGGTGGCATGCTCACCTGGCTAGCCTCCATGCCGGCCAGGTACTCCGCGGCCTGCTCAGCGCTCATCGACGCGAGCACCTGCAGCGCCCATGCCGAAAGATCAAGTTGTCTCGACCTGGGGGTGCGCCTGAAGCGAGCTCAGCCCAAGAGCAGTATTGAGCAGCGCGATCGGCGGGGGCGCAGAGCTCATCTGCGGTGCGGGGTCAAGATGTGGCTCCACCCTGATGTCCGGGAGCGTCACAGCCGGCGCGGCGCAGCCGGCTCGCGTGCGAGTACCTCGGCGGCCTTCCCCGGGTCCATTCCCGCCAGGATGGCGCAGGCGGTCTCCGCGTCCATGTTGGCGATGAGGCTGGCTGCCTCCTTCGCGTCCATCAGCCCCAGCAGCTCCGCCGCCACCTGCGCGTCCATGCCGGCGAGCGCCTCCGAGGCCCGCGCGAGGCCCATCGCCAGCAGCGCCTCCACCGCACTGGCACAGCTCCGTCCCGCCGCGCGTAGAGTTTGAGACCCAAAGCAAAGATGCCTTCTACTGCAAAAGCTGATGTGCCGAAGGCAGCTGCATCCAAGGGCCGGGGCCGTTCCTGGCAAATGGATAGCCCGAAGGCAGCTGCATCCAAGGGCCGGGCCGTTCCTGGCAAATGGATAGCCCGAAGGCAGCTGCATCCAAGGGCCGGGGCGGTTGCGCATAAAATGATTCGGCCTACTGCGACACGTCAACAGCAGCACACATCATCATTATGACACTGCCGCGACCGGACGCGAAACTTGTCATGGAAGCAGTCATTAACTGTGGATTTCGCAGGCATTTTCATAACGTCAGGCACCTCACGGAAAATAGCTGGATATATTGCTAGAAATAAGATTGAGTGATGTCCTTTGACAAAATTCTGTCAAACATGTATATTTGTGCCTGTGAAGAGTCGTGACGTTTGTGGTGGAGTGTACGCGGCAATATTCGCAGTATCGCGCTGTGCTTTGTCAGGTTTGTATTGCTTCTGCGCTTTTGTGTACTCGCGGAAAAACACACCGCTCCAAATTAAAGTCACTAGAACTGTCCGATCTTCTTTTAAACCTTTAAGAACGGGTTTTCGAAAAGACGTATGTTTTTCGAATTGCTTGTTTTTGCGAGCAGGTAAAGAACGAAATGCTTTTTTAAACCGCAGTCGAGTTTTCGCTTGGTGTCGCTGTTTCGGGTTTTCAACATTTCCGGCGAAGAGAGGCGATGGAACTCCCCGAGCTCCAAGTATTATTTGAAACTGATATGTTGAGCTATTTTAGTCTTTGTCACAGGAACATCCGAACCGCTATGAAGACGATCATAGACGTTTGGGATCATTTTCCAGCTTTCGCGCCTGCTTGCTGAGTGTGTCAGGTACGCAGCTAATCCGCAGGTTTTCTCGTTGTTATTTTCTTTTTGTACCTTCACTGACTATTTTGTTACAAAATATGGTGGGTTCATGGGACGTTTGGTGGAGAAAAGGAGTTTTGTTTAGTTTCACGGCCTTTATCTTTTGGAGCCGTGTTTGCCTGGGAACAGATACGTCAAAACCGTTGCCAACACTCCCGACGTGGAGGTGATGCGCGCCCAAACCCTCACGCTTGTGTGTGGGAACAAATTCTCAGTATGTAAGGCAGTCTTGTGGCTGTTTAAGTTGCCTTGATCTGACATGCTCGTTGGCTATTGCAGTGATACCCCGTGCGGATGTTCAGCAGGCAAGGCATGCGAGTTTCCTACCCTTTCGTAGTCTTGGGTGTCTCGTGATATTGTTTTGGGCTGTTTCATTGTATAGCCCTTGAGCATGGGCCTGTCCTTAAGCACTTGTCGCTGTCTCAAGACCGACCCAATAGTTGGCTCAGGATTTCGAGAAAGCCACGCAACTGACCGAACCGTATTGGCGTGGTAGTCTCGATGTATGGCGTACGCCACCGAGCTTGGGCCTGGTCCCAACCACGTCTCGCTTTCTCGAGTCTTGAGCAAAGTGAACAATAACTACTTTGCTCACTTTTCTCACGACTCGAGAAAGCTTTCCGACGGAGCTGTAGGGGTGCAGGAATGCAGCTCCGTTGGAATCCATCATCTCCTGGCAGCATCCAGCATTCAGAGCTGAAAGCTCTTTCGGCAATTCCGTCATAACAGAATCTTGCAAACGTTTGAAACTTTTTAGGGCCGATATTTCTTGCACATAGCAATAGCTTCGGTTGTGCTTTTTCTAAGCATACTCTCGAATATCGACATTCAAGTGAACTCGTTTTAGGGTTTTGCTGCAATGCAGGGTACGAGCTGGGGCTGAATATGTAGACTAGAGTATGCATCTACGCAGCACGTACAGTTTGATATTGCATCTCATATTGCATGTGAAGTGTTTTGAAAGCAAACATATTATGTTCTTTCTATCTGTCAAAATATTGTTTTCACGCGTTCGCGAACCTGCAGCGCTATCATATGCAAACGCATGCCTGTGATAGTGCAACCCATCAGTCCGCGTTGACATCTTGCGCACAAGATCCACATGTAGATTAGAGACACCCGGCATTTAAAGCATTATCTAGTTTTGGTGACCCGTTTGTTATGGGTTGGTATTAACTAGGTGAAATATCTCCCAGGTATGATTCTACATACCTTGATCGTTCGGATACCCAAGGGGAAGCTGATAGATAGGTTTGTAACGCCGTGTGGCTATCCCCATGCCATCTGTCAGAAATCTGAAGACTCTTGCTACCACTAGCATGCACTAAAATGAAAAGTTCATTCCCCACCCGTATTGATCACGGCTTGCGTGGAACGATGACGGGGATCGGAACTTGTAACCATCAGAGTCCAACATATGCACCATGGTGGTAAGACAACCCTAATCGCGTAATAATGCAATTAAAAAATGGTGAGGATAACTTTCGTAGAGATGCAACGCGCCGTGGTAGCTCAAAGCTAATATAAACTAAAGGATACGGATGGTATCATGAGTCACATATGGATAATTGCAACGAGGTATGTGCCATTAACATATACCCTATCAATATGAGTAGTATATGTCATTTTCTAGGCTTTGTAGCGCCCTAAATATCGAGAATCGCAAAAAATAAAATTGACCATCGGTTTGCCCGACATTGAAATCGGTCGAGAGAAGTTTGACAACGATACAATTGGTTCATTTTCATCGGAAATAAAAACCCAAACCCTTCGTGTCCGCTTTTTAGGCATTTCGTGGCGATGTGACTTCATTGTGAGTGTAATCATGAGCATCTGCTAAGTCGCCACATTTGGGATTGCGGAGTGATCATGCAGCCGGCAGAGACTTTGCTACTGAATTGTTTAGTCACATCGAGTTGAGCGGGGTACCGCCGTGCATTGATGAGGCACTAGGCTAGTCGATCTCAACATCTCCACGAGGCCAACATGAGATGCGGGGGAATCACGGAAATGAACGGCCGATCTGTTGAATGCACTCGTGGCGTCACGCCGTGACCTCGTGAGGCAGGTTGGCGACGGCGATTCGTTTACAATGACACCATCCGGACTCGCGACAAGTTCAACGTTGGCGATTCGTTTTCGTTTTTACATGATAAGACGTCGCGTCGGCCATGGCCAGTGGGAATCGCCAAGCTTTGGGCATCACGACGAATGCGATGGATGGATGGAGGGCTGCGATCGCGTGCGGGTCTGAACCGACGATCGCGAGCGTGGGTGTCGCGGGGGCCAAGCAAATCAGTCAGGCGTGCCTACGGGCGCGATGGCGTTTCGATTGACGATTGACTACGTAATTTGCCCATGTGTGTCCTCATAAAGAGCTAGGGGTACTGCGTATGCGCTTAGGCCACACGCATGCGGGAGGGGGGGGTGGGGCTGGGGCAGGCCAGGGGAAGGGAGAGGGGAGGCAGGCAAGGACGACGGGCAGGGGGGAGGCATGCCGGTTTGGGTCCATGGCCTGAAGGAGCTCCGTCGTTTTCTCCAAGGAGAGGTCATTGAGAAAGGCGACCATATCCTCCATCGGCAGCTGGTCGAGCATGCTGGCCACGTGCCCCGGGTCCATGGAAGCCAACGCCATCGCGCGCACCGCCGCGTCCATCTGCATCAGTATGCCCGCCGCGTGGGATGCGTCCATACTCTGTCAGCGGCCAGCTCCCTCCCTCCTCGTCATCCCAACTCCAGGCGCACTCCTCGCCTCAGGCCCGTGGAAAGGCGAGCGCGGCGCGGGCGGCCGCGGAGGAGACGCTGCAACCTGGCGGGCTTCCCTGGCGGATGCGGAGCGCAGGTGGTGAGACACAGGGGATGGAAACGAGGCCGGTCGAGGGAGGAATATGCAGAGGAGGGGAGAGGGCATGAGGCGAGGAGGTGGGGGAAATTGAAATTGGAGGAAGGGATTCGCCTTGCACTGCAGTTTCAAACAGCGCGTGCTCCGAGGGAAACAGACGGGGGGATGACGATATGACAGTTGAGGAACAAGGGAAGAGAGGGGGGGCGTCTGTGTAGGATTTCGAGAGTTTCGGTTACACAAAAGCGATCATAAACTTTCATTATCAAAAGATATACCAGTTCGCAGCTCGAAACGCCACGAACATTTGCGCGCCATCATTACTGATTGGGCGATCTTATGTGAAAGTTCACCAAACACATTCCTACGTGTCACTGTCGTGTTCATAACGACCGCAGTGACACTCTAGAGTACAGATGAACTCATTACGCACTTCCCGATGGTCATCAGTGATCTGACGGCCACGATTAGTTCAGCAGATCTACAGATCTAGATCTAAGGGTTCCATAGGGTTTCTTTAGGGTTTCTTCAGGGTTCGAGCATCCTGACTACTGTACAATGTCTAGATAGTCATGCTTTACACCAAACTGATCAGCAGCACTTGCAGATTCCAATACCCCTTCTAAAGGGTGACTGTCTAGTTGTCCTACTGCCAGTTCTTGGGAATGGTGCCCCTTCAGTCAGCAATATCCAGTTCTTGGGATGGTGCCCCTCCAGCTCCAGAGTATGGGATGGTGCCCCCTTCAGTCTTCAGTCTTCAGAGGTGGTGTCCTGCAACTTCATGATGCCCAGGCTTTCCCTGTGCTTAAGGAATGCTGGTAGGGGAAGAGGTTTGGTGAAGATGTCCGCTGTGTTGTCCGCTGAGCAGACATACAAGGCTTCCGCTGTGTCGGACTTCACCAATTCTCGGATGTACATATTCCTGACCTCAATGTGCTTGGATCTGTTGTTGTTGACATAATCGGAGGCCAAATGAATGGCCCCTTGATTGTCACAGTACATAGGCACCGGGTTGCGGATGTCCACCAAGTCGTTCAGCACATTCATGATGTACTTGATCTCCCGAGCCCCTTCAGACATGGCGATGATCTCAGCCTCGGTAGTCGACAGCGACACACATCTCTGCATGATCGAGGAGAAGATGAGCAAGCTCCCACACAGGTAGACAGCAATGCCAGATGTGGACTTTCTCGTTGTCTTGCAGCCAGCATAGTCAGCATCAGTGTATATGCACATCGGTAGTGCTCCACATGCCAGACCCAGCCCCCTTGGCACAGAAGAGGTTGCTCGCAGCACCAGCTCGTAGCCCACAGTGCCCTTGAGGTATCTGACAACCTGCTTCAGTGCCACAAAGTGCTCTGGGCCATAGGACGCACAGAACCGAGAGAGAGCAGATACAGCAGCCATGATGTCAGGGCGTGAGCACCTTGCAATCCACTGCAGCTGCCCAAGCAGCCCCCTGAATGGGATGGTGGTATCCTTGCCATCAGATGGGGCAAGAGAGCACCCTGGGGACATGGGCAGACTAGCCGGCTTGGCATCCTTGAGTCCATAGGTGTCAATCATCTGGGAGATGTACCCAGATTGGGAGAGATATGCCACCCCAGGGCCCCAGCGCACACCAATACCCATCACAAGGTCCAGAACACCCAAGTCCTTGCAGGCATACTTGGAGTTGAAGGCTGCTACGAAGCTGTCATACCACGTGCGACTGTCAGTGGCCACAATGTAGTCATCAACATATGCTAGAATAATGACTGTGATGTCAGAGTCCCTGATGAAATACAGACAGGGCTCAACATCACTGCGCCTCATCCTCTCGTCGTAGGCCATGATGAAAGCATCGCTGGTCTCAAACCACTCTTTGCCCGCTTGCTTCAGGCCATACACCGCCTTGAGGAGCTTGGCACACGTCCTCCCCTGATACTCCAGCCCCCTAGGGAGCTGGACATACAGATCCTCCTCGAGGGTCGAGTTCAGGAAGGCTGTCTCCACATCCATGTGATACACCTGCAGGGAAAGGTTCAGCGCCAAAATGATAACCAGTCTCACCGAAGACAACTGAGTACACGGGGCAAAGGTGTCGAAATAGTCGACACCATACTCCTGCTTGTTGCCCCTCACACACACCCTCGCTTTGCGCTTCTGCAACTGCCGATGCTTGTCCAGCTTGACCTTCAATACCAAACCCATGTCCAACAGGCGAACCCCAGGGGGTACATCTTCCTTGTCCATCATCTCGAGAGCCTGCTTGACCGTAACCAGGGCCTCCAGCTCCGTCTGGATAGCTTCCATCCACTCATTAGCATCTGGCGCCCCCATAGCTTGCTTGACCCCCTTTGGTTCAGTGACCCCAGGTGGTAGCACATCCACTGAGTTTCCAGCACACACCTTCGCAACCGCTGCCAAGCATGTGTGCTCAGGAGGGAAATGCACCTTACCCAATGGCAGATCAATGTGCGTGAAGTTCGTGAGCAACATAACACAGTATGGAAATGAGCTGGGCCCCACAGCTCGTGCGCATATGATCCCAGCCTCCAGCTTCTCACGTCCAGCATCTACCATGACCTCAGTAAATAATGGGTAGTCGACATTGAGGTCACCAGTTTGCACAGCTGAGCGCACAGCAGCCATATGCTTGGGCTGGCCATCCAGATAGTCTCGGAGGCTCACCCAGCATGTCACATCTCCAGCCTTCACTTTCAGCACTGCCAAAATCTCGTCGCTCTCATCAGGCAAATAGGCCCCAACATCAAGAATACCATCTTCCAGGCCACTGGGAAGGGTGTCATGATATGCCTCATCCAGCATCGTCACCATGAAGTTCGTGCTCAGCGGGGCCACTGCAGAAGGGTCCCATGTGGTGACCACCTTGCCCAGCTTGTCCACGGCTTCATGGAATCTGACCATACCAGATTTGACGATCTTGCCGGACTCAGGGTCATACAGTAAGTAAGCTGATGATACCTCAGAGTGACCAATGTATCTGAGCTGCTTCGCCCTGTCACTGAGCTTGTGCTCTCTGCTGTCTGGGTCCACAAAGGCATATGCCAGACAGCCGAACACCCGAAGAAGTGAGAGGTCATAATGTTTCCCATATAACTTGTAGTAGGGGGACTGCTTGTGTAGAGGCTTCTGGAACGTCCTGTTCAAGGTGTACACAGTATGCCGAACAGCCAGTGGCCATACCTCCACACCAAAACCAGATGTCACCAGTAGCGCTCGAGCCATCGCCTGCACCGTTCTGTGGGATCTCTCAACCCGAGCCTGGTTCTCGTGGAGGTACGGTGAGCCATGGCGCTGCTCAATGCCTCGCTCCTTACAGTACTGCTGCGTCTGTCCAGCAATCATAGTCGAGTCTCCATCGGTGTGCAGCACCATGTGGTACTTCTCCTCGATCTTCATGCGGCTCCTGTGCCTTCTGACCTCGACCAGGAACTCCTCCAGCGCCCCCAGATAGTCAGACTTCTTCTTCAGGAAGTATACACATAACCAGGATGTGCAATCATCCAAAAAGAGAACGAACCACCTGTATCCACCAGCACTGTGCCTGAACGGTCCACAGGTGTCAGACCACACCAATAACCCAATCTCCTCCGCCCTCTCCCTGCCTGTAGGCTTCATGGAAGGTCTGATGGCTTTGGTAAGCCTGCAAGAGACACACCTCTCTGAACAACGCAGCACCAGACTCTTGGCATATTGCGCAGACGTGATGCCCATGGGGACCCCCTCGTCCAGCATGTCCTGCATGGTGACATCACCAATATGTCCAAGGCGAAGGTGTGCAAGCATCTTGGCGTCAAGCTTCATCGCCGTATGTCCATCTTTGTACAATACAACCACCGGCCACTTGGTCTCTCTGACCCATACCCTGTCTTCGCCACACATCTCCAGGTTCTCCACGTTGTAACACGAGTCCAGTGGAGCTGAGAATATCGTTTCCCCAGCAGGATACTCGTGAACAATGGTGAACTGAGATGTGAACTGCCACCAGCTGGCCGTCTCCCATCTGGGCAATACCAAGAGGAATTTGGTGGAGTGAGGTGCCCTATCAAAATCACTGAGTGCCTTCTGCAGGCACTTCAGGATGACATCATGCTCATAGGGCGGGTTGCCATAGCATGCCTCACCTGCCCAGTCCCTGTCGAAGCAAGGCCGGTCAGTGGTGCAATAGTTGCCCAAGACGTGGTTGTCACTGGAGGCAAACAGTTCCAGAGTGAATGGCCCATGCTCTTCGATGTGCTTTCCAGCCTTCTCAAATTTCCAGTCCGATTTGTCCCGGTCAGAGTCATCGTGATATGCTGCACAGGCTACATATGTATCCAGAGCGCCAGTCACCCGATCCTCATATATGATGTACTGGTTGCCAACCCTGGAGAATGAGAATGTCACCCCCTCACTGGATATCCGCCTGGCCCCAAAGTCAACACTGAAACCAGCATCCTCAAGTGCCACCACGGACACCAAGTTGAAGGGCTGTCCAGGGATACAGTGTGCACCAGTGAACTGCAGTCCAATAGCACGCCCAGTGAACACATCCAGCTTGGCAAATGTCACTGTGCCACTGCCCTCTGACGAGACAGTACCTGCCTGTACTACACTGAAAGTGGAACGAGAAGTGGTATCAAAGTCACCCCCAAAACTAGCCATCGAGTTGAATATGTGCTTGGAGGCACCACTGTCCAGCATAGCCACTTGACCACCGCCTGCAGCCAATGGCAGGTCGCTGGTGAACACGTCAGTCTTGCTGTTTGCAGATGCAACACACAGGGCAAGTGAGGTGCACATAGGATGCCCCCCTGGCAGGTCACATGCCTCGTCATCATCAGAGCCACTGCCATCCTCCAGATCAGGCGCATCATCATACCAATCAGCCCCAGGGCCAGTGTCCTCGTGACAGAGGTGTTGCTTGCGAGGCGGACAGAATAGTCCAGATGCCCAGTCATCAGAGGGGATACCACCCACTCCTTCAAGGGGCTGCAACATGCACACATCATCCTCCTCATCCGAGTCCGAGGCGTCCACCAGATCAGGCATACCCTCTGAAGCATAGCCATCATCATCCGAGTCAATGTCAGAAGCTGCATCCAGAGCACTGATGGAGTTACCAGAGCCACCGCCATAATGATGATAAAACAGCCCAGATGCCCAATCATCAGAGGGGATACCCACTCCTTCAAAGGGCCGCCATGAATGCTCACCATCCTCCTCGTCCGAGTCAGAGGCATCCTCCAGAGTTGGCATAGTATCTGAAGCATAATCTTCATCATCCGAGTCAGAGGAATCACTGAGACCAGGTACACAGCCGAGCCTAGATAGTGTGTGACAGGCCCAGGCATGATGGCCAGCAGCAATCCGTGCAGGTGTTGTGAAACTGACACCAGAGCCACCCAGTGCATGCACATGTTCAGGCAATGGGTGAGAAGAGAAGGCATGTTGAAAGGCAACCTGCTCAACACCATACACCACACAAGCATCTGGTGTGGTCCCAGAGGTATAATCTTCTGGATCCGAAGAGTCATCACCACGATGAGAAGAGCCTTCAGAGTCATAGCCACTGTGATCTGAACCGTCACTGCCATCAGACGAGGAGTCAAAGTCCCACTCATCCTCATAACCATATCCCAGCAAGGCCCAGAAGTCCTCAATCGCCTTCACCGTGTCACGAGTAACCATGCTGAGTAAAGTTACCCATGACTGCAGCTTCTCAAAGGACCCTCGTACCATGACCGGCTCCTTCTCAATCAGACGTTGCAGTAGACCGTGCTGCTCCTCCACAAGGTGCTTGGCACACTCCATCTTCACTCGGCACACTACTCTGCCAACAGCAGGAAAGTGAGGATCTTCCAGCACCTTCAATGCCCTGTCCGACACTTCCACAGAGCCACTCATGAACATACTATGCACATACTGGACATCCGAAGTGTACCATGGCTGCCTGGGGGATATCTGATACCCAGGTCCAAGATGTTGCTCCCTTCCTGCCTCCCATAGGGCTTGGGTAGGATCAAGCTTCCTCCCAGGCAGAGCTGTGCACAGAGTATCAATGTAGACAAACGAGTCGTACACCGGAGCCACAGGGAAATACCTGTGCTTGTTCAATAAGAACTGATGCTTATTGGGCTGATAGGGGTGTGACTTCTTACCAGGTCTCCTCAATGTAGAGTGCCCTCCCATAGAAGCATCAGACCTCCACCGACAGACCCCACTCACAGATTGGTCCTCAACCTCAACAGGGAAAGAACCCCCAGAAGATGTAAGTCCACCCAGAACTGCATAGTAGTTGTGCAGGGAGATTTCAGATGTAGACCCAACACAGTCTTTCACAGTGCGTCCAGAGATAAATTGAGGCATGTCCTCAGAGAAACAGGTAACCACGCTGTCCAGCTCACAGATTGCATACAGAGCCTCCCCAGAAGCATCCACACCAGGGTCCTGCTGAGCTTCAGTGACAGCAGCCGCACGATTGGGTAGCTTCCCATGCTTCTGGTAGTCCTGGACCCTCTTCATTATCGCGTCTCTCCTCTTGGGATTCTTCTTGAGGTACTCCTCCCGCTTGCCCTCGTTAGTCACAAAGCATTCCTTGGACGAGTGCCCAGTCATATGACATATGGGACACGGAACCTTCTTGAGCATCACAGTACGTTTCTGCTCCTCCTGCTTGCGCCTGTCCTCCACGATTCCAGCACCCGTCTCCGTAGCTGCCGCTGAAGTAGCTATAACGTTGTCGAAGTGGTCACACACCGCGTCACTCAGCTCCTGGAACGACGGTATCTTGTTCTTGGAGTACATAGAACGTACCAATACATACGCCGGGTTCAAAGAATTCAGCACCATAGCCACAAAGACCGCCTCCAGGCTGGCAACATGAAATTTCTCACCGGTCGGCAGGAATTCGCTCGTGCACGCATATTCCTTCACCCCGTCGAGAATTTGTCGCGCACTCAGAAAGAACGGCAGTGGGTTAGCAAGCGACGCAAACTTCTTCGTGTCATCAAGCAGAGCCTTGACCTGCCTCACAAAGTACGCAGAGCCCGTGCTCCGACGCATTTTAACTAACTGCCGCCAGGCCAATATACCATTCGCCTCCTCGCTGTACGTCTGCACAACCGCATTTGCCGTCTTGGAAGTCACGGCCGACAGAAAGTCGTGAAACAACTGATTCGCTGCCACAGAGAAGTGCTCGTCCTTCTTGACGTCCTCCAAGTCGCGCGCGTCAGATAAGAGCAACGCCAGCGCCCGGTGACGCAAACATGGCACAATTTTACCGCGGAATTCCAGCCACTTGCTGTCATTTTCTGCGTCCTGACCAGAATAAAGTTGGTCAGACTTGAAACTCTTCAACATTTCCGCCAGAGGAGGCAAAGGTACGCCCGCAGTACCACCCGCAACGCGAGAGTGCACACCAGAACTAGACATACCGGATTTCGCGGCCTCAGGAGACGCAACAGCTTCTCCTGTCCCCACATTCTGATTCGCAGCCAACTGGGGCACTGTCTGTGCCAGGACCTGAACCATTTTCATAAGCTCATTTATACGCGCGTCTTGCTGCAAAGAGAGCTGTTGTTGTCGCTCATCGATAAGAGCTGTCAGCGCCGCAGAGTCCTCCCCAACTGAAGTTCCACCTTCCGACATCACCTCCGAGATATCGCCGTAAGTAGATTCCACACCCAGTCCTGGTGGGGTCCGCTCCGCAAGCTTGGCCTTGTCTTGTTTCATACTCATTTCCGAAAAACGCGCAGCAAAAAATTGCGTGATACAACCGTAGGTTAACACTTACTGTGTAGTAAGTGGGCCCAAAACCTGTAGGATTTCGAGAGTTTCGGTTACACAAAAGCGATCATAAACTTTCATTATCAAAAGATATACCAGTTCGCAGCTCGAAACGCCACGAACATTTGCGCGCCATCATTACTGATTGGGCGATCTTATGTGAAAGTTCACCAAACACATTCCTACGTGTCACTGTCGTGTTCATAACGACCGCAGTGACACTCTAGAGTACAGATGAACTCATTACGCACTTCCCGATGGTCATCAGTGATCTGACGGCCACGATTAGTTCAGCAGATCTACAGATCTAGATCTAAGGGTTCCATAGGGTTTCTTTAGGGTTTCTTCAGGGTTCGAGCATCCTGACTACTGTACAATGTCTAGATAGTCATGCTTTACACCAAACTGATCAGCAGCACTTGCAGATTCCAATAGTCTGAGAACACACAGCCGCGACTGAAGGGAACACCAGAGGAGGGAGGGAGGGAGGGAGGGGAGGGCGGGAGGGGCGGGAGGGCGGGAGGAAGGGAGGGAGGGAGGGAGGGAGGGAGGGAGGGAGGGAGGGAGGGAGGGAGGGAGGGAGGGAGGGAGGGAGGGAGGGGGAGAGCGAAGCACGTGTAGCCATAAGTAGCGTGATGCGGCAACCCCTCAGAACCCGAGAGGTCGACGGAAGAGGGGTGCGCAGGAGGGGAGTGGGGGACAAGCGCGCACATTCAGGGCCGAGGCCTGCTCCCGGGCAGTCTGGGCTATAATTCCGACAGAGATCGCAACGTCGAAGCGCTTCATCATCTCCGTGGCCACGACGGGATCCAAATGCACCATCACCTCATTCAGCTCATCTGCAGGCACCCTCCCCCGTGCTCGTCAAGCTCCCCAGCCGCCGTTTCCCCGAGCGCCGGCGACCGCCAGGAACGCGCAGCGCATCCTCTCACCAGGGGCGAAGCCGCTGCCAGCTTGTTGTGCCCATCTCGTGCCACGATCCACGTCAGCTCACGCGTACAGTGATCAGTGCAAGGGAAGTAGGTTTGCCCTGGTTGGCCTGTGACCCAGATGGCGTGAGAGGCAGGCAGCATTCGCCATCCAGCCCCCCATGATTATGACAGCGAAGCCCACTCGTCGCTCCGCGTCGCGTCGCGGGGGCTCCGCCCCCGCTCCGCTCGCGCTCGCTTTACCATTTGATTGCGATGTGGGTATCTCAATCTGAGATCTGTCTCGTGCCTGGGCTGCGACGACGGGGGCGCGATGTCTACAGCAGTGTTGCTGGTAGGGCCAGATCCGCCAGAAATTTCTGGTGGAACGAGGTGGAATTTCTGGTGGATCCGATCGTACGGACGCTCAGTTAACAGCTAGCAACAGCTAGCATCGGCCTCCGTATATGTGTGGTGAACTCGTGTTGAGACGTGAGGACTGCCCGAAGGCCCATTACACACTGAGCGGCATGAGGTTCGCATACAGAAGTCAGCCCACCATCCTCCCAGTGGATGTGAAAAGCGTTCTGGGACTTGTTCGGGTACAATTTGACCCGGCCTCCGGCTCGGCGACGCCGGGGCTCAGCAGCAAGATCCGGGTCAGCGGTTCCACGAATTTCAGTTGCCACTGCACATACGGTCACAACGGTATCGTCATGCGAGAAGGGCGGATCATGCACACGTGCTTGCACTGCAAAGAAACAACAAACCAAAGTTACGAATGTAATGCGAATCAAAAGGAAAACATGCGGGCGGAACATACTTGTGTATGAGAAAAAAGTGAAGACTTTAGGGTTTTTAACTAAAGGTTTCTGCACGAATTACACAGCAAAAGAGTCAGTGCTTACCTAAAATCCGAGTTCGTTCTTCGGGTCGTCACAAATATACTCCGATTCGGAGCCAGGACGCGATGATTCGGAACCAATATTTTCACCGCGTTTACCCGAATGTTCACCCTCAGGCACATACTGTTCTAGTTGCTGGACAACTGGGTCTTTGGGTACTTTCCCGTAGACGAATGTGGAGTCATAAGACTTGACTATATCACACAAATATTCTTTGTCATACGGAAGTTTGGCGATAGAGGCGTTCAAATCCGTGATTGTCATTTTGGCAGTTTCAAGTGCAGCGGCTTTCAGCTTGTGAAGTTTTCTCGCTTCCTCTAATTTGTTTTCTACGACCTGGACTTTCAAAGTCAATGGTTCAATGTGGGTAGTCAGTTCACTGTGTACCTCTTCCAGCTCGGCAATTCGCTTTTGACACTCAACATGCGGGATCAAATGGTGCAGTGCTGAGTGTCAAACGTTTCAAGCTTTCAGACATGTGGTCAGGGTGTGCCTTGTTGGGTGTGCCATCAGTGTTAAAACGAGGGACGTGCTCAGAGTACGCGACGGATGCTTTCAGTGGCGGCGTGTATGAATGCAAGACGTTAGCGACTGTCGCATTCTGCTGTTGAAAAGAGTGCATATTGTTCAGTGCTACTTTTTCAGGTATATTCAAATGGCTTCCAGCGATGATAATCGCTGATGCATATGTCCTGTTAAGGGTTCCGCATGGCTCTTTCAACGCGATATGTGTGCACCGTGTTGTGTAAGGAACGGTCTGTCCGGTGATGCGACTTGCCCTACTTGGGTTAGTGACAAGCATGGTACTTTAAAACGCTGCCATAGAAAAGCGGGACAAAATACGCCGGCCTGTTCACCGGGACACCACAAAATATGTGTTAGAGTCGTCAACCCAAAACTCGCTAAACCTGTTAATCAAAGTTTTTATGGAGCTCATGATTCGCGGGTATACAAAGTTCGCGTTTTCATAAACTGTCAGTAATGGTTCAGGCTGGTGTGATCAAGGAGACGTCCGCACAACTGGAGAATTCCTGTGTTTCTGACATAAGCATCGATGAGAGTATACAGACAGAAGCACAATCCGCGAGAAATATGATGGCTTCAGCAGAGTACAATATGAACTCTTTTCAACAGCAGAATGCGACAGTCGCTAACGTCTTGCATTCATACACGCCGCCACTGAAAGCATCCGTCGCGTACTCTGAGCACGTCCCTCGTTTTAACACTGATGGCACACCCAACAAGGCACACCCTGACCACATGTCTGAAAGCTTGAAACGTTTGACACTCAGCACTGCACCATTTGATCCCGCATGTTGAGTGTCAAAAGCGAATTGCCGAGCTGGAAGAGGTACACAGTGAACTGACTACCCACATTGAACCATTGACTTTGAAAGTCCAGGTCGTAGAAAACAAATTAGAGGAAGCGAGAAAACTTCACAAGCTGAAAGCCGCTGCACTTGAAACTGCCAAACTGACAATCACGGATTTGAATGCCTCTATCGCCAAACTTCAGTATGACAAAGAATATTTGTGTGATATAGTCAAGTCTTATGACTCCACATTCGTCTACGGGAAAGTACCCAAAGACCCAGTTGTCCAGCAACTAGAACAATATGTGCCTGAGGGTGAACATTCGGGTAAACGCGGTGAAAATATTGGTTCCGAATCATCGCGTCCTGGCTCCGAATCGGAGTATATTTGTGACGACCCGAAGAACGAACTCGGATTTTAGGTAAGCACTGACTCTTTTGCTGTGTAATTCGTGCAGAAACTTTTAGTTAAAAACCCTAAAGTCTTCACTTTTTTCTCATACACAAGTATGTTCCGCCCGCATGTTTTCCTTTTGATTCGCATTACATTCGTAACTTTGGTTTGTTGTTTCTTTGCAGTGCAAGCACGTGTGCACGATCCGTCCTTCTCGCATGACGATACCGTTGTGACCGTATGTGCAGTGGCAACTGAAATTCGTGGAACCGCTGACCCGGATCTTGCTGCTGAGCCCCGGCGTCGCCGAGCCGGAGGCCGGGTCAAATTGTACCCGAACAAGTCCCAGAAACTTCGCTTGATTTGGGCTCTCCTTGCCTTTTCGAACCAGCTCGGCGCGGATGCTGAGAAACGCCGCCAGCCCCATGGCTGGCTTGGCTGAAGGGCTCGCTGCAAGCGGCACTGATCCGCGGGAGGCGGGGAGGCGGGGAGGCAGGGAGGCGGCGAGGCGGCGAGGCGGGGAGGTGGGGAGGCGGCAAGGAGGTAAGTAAGCGGGGCTGCCGCCAGATGGCGGCCAGATGGCAATGAGGCAAGCGACCAGAAGACAACGCGGAGGCAGCACGGCGACCGCGTGACAACACAGCAGCAAGAAAGTTGTCAAAAGGGAGCAGGAACTGTCAGAAATCAGCACGTGGAGTTTGCGGGCGGTTTTGAGGGCTGCACCCTCCGATAGCTGAGACATGTAGGGAGTCGGGTCCGCAGGTGGAGGGAGAGAGTTGATGTGCTCCAGGCTCTGCGGAAGGGGAAGCAGATCAGTACCACCCCAGGAATCCCCCGTAAAGAGGCGCCACGTGGCCAATGCACTCTGGTGTGTTCGACGGCGCCGCCGAGGGCCGCACACCGGAGGAGAGGGGGGAGGGGCGGAGGAGGGAGGGGCAACGCGATACAAAGCGCGGCGGGCACCTTAGGCAGTTCGCGACTGAGTATCTCACAAGCGGACTTGCCGGTGACAGCGCACCTTTGCCAGAATGCGAGCCATCTTCTGAGCCTTGGCTTGCCCATTGGTCCTCTCACGCTGCACAGCGCACCAACGGCACAGCCCCGTCCAAGTCTGCTGGCAACAGCGCCCACACGGCGGCGGCAGATGAATTGCGGATGCTGTGTATGATGCATGACAACCCAACCGCATGACAACCCAAACGCATGACAACCCGACCGCATGACAGCCCAACCGCATGCCAGCCCAAACACATGATAGCCCAACCGTATGACGCTTCCACTGGGCGGCAGGTGAGCGAAACAGGCAGCTGCCATTGCTGACCGAGATGTAACTCGGGCCTAGGGGCGGAGACAGGGAGCCGCACCTCTAGGTCTTTCTTCACACTGTCCACCTCATGCCCGGCCGCCCTGAGCTTCATCTCCAGCACCTTCGCATTATCCTGCTCCCCTTGCCGGATCACCCTTCCTCGCCGTCACTACCCCAGTGGATAAGAAAAGTGCAGTCTCTCCAGCACAAACTCAGAGACGTGAGGAGCGCCCGAAGGCCCAACCACCACATCAAGTACATCACAACAAGAAATAATCTGTCCGGTGTCCAATCAGGCATGCCATCAAACATGCACAAGACCGTGATTGAAACTCCAATCGTTTAGGCAAGTGAGAGACTTGCCCACACGCGTTACCCGAATCTGCCTGGTGAGACGTGGATCTAGCCAAAAGAAGCCCGACCACTGCTGAACACGCCACATGAGACAAGAGATGAACAGTCCGTGCAAGGATGCCCGACTGCCAATGCAGCAGCGAAGGTGCACTGGGCTGAGGGAAACGACTGCCTCCCCACCACTTGTTTCCTCCCGGACAACAGCTAGCATCGGCCTCCGTATATGTGCGGTGAACTCGCTTTGAGACGTGAGGACTGCCCGAAGGCCCATCACACACTGAGCGGCATGAGGTTCGCATACAGAAGCCAGCCCACCATCATCCCAGTGGATGTGAAAAGCGTTCAGAACTATAGGGCGGGGCCATACAAAGATACCACACACACACACACACCTGAACGGCATGAGATCGGCCAACAAAAGCCAGCCCACCATCATCCCAGTGGATGTGAGAAGCAAATCAAGAGCAGGGCGGGGCCGTGACAAGATACCACACACTGAACGGCATGAGATCGGCCAACAAAAGCCAGCCCACCATCATCCCAGTGGATGTGAGAAGCAAATCAGGAGCAGGGCGGGGCCGTGACAAGATACCACAAACTCATACATATTCCCAACCCAAATGCAAAGCAGCATGGAAAGATGAAACGATGTGACCGATCATCGCCCAACAATTGTTGGTCTCTGGGTAACGGAGTAAGCGGACCCTGCTGGCATGCCCCCCAGTGGCTCCCGGTCGATGGATGGGACCTGTTGGTCCATGGTTATGTCATGAATGCAGTCACACCACACAGCATGGACACCCCATGTCAAAAAGGAAACATGCGGGCACCTAAGTGCTCCCCACAAAATTCAAGGGAGAACACAGAAGTTGTACATCACCACCTTCTGCCTCTCCTCGCAGCACGACAGACGAATCTACCGAGCTCTCCAAGAGGCAGTGCCCGCCAGAATGGCACCACAGGGATAACCGCCTCCCAAAACCCACTTCCACCCGGCGGTCGTCCCCGTTCACAGCGATCCGTCAGTACTTCATATCAAGGTCAAAGAACGCAAGTCCCCCGGCATGTGTAATAACCATGAGCACTGTACACGGAGAGGGAGCTAGCGTCAGACGAATCCAAGACACTCCCAAAAAGCGAGCCGTAGACGAATCCCCGACGCACTCAAAGAGGCAGTACCCATCAGAAGGGTACCACAGGGACAGCCACATCCCATCATCCAAATCATTCCAGTGGCCGTCCCCGTTCACAACGAGATGCCAGTACCCCATAAAGTGGGTATCGATCACCAGTCCCCCGGCAGGTGAAAAAGCCCCAAGGCACTGGACATAAATAGAGCCAGCCGCAGACGAATCCCCGACGCCCTCAAAGAGGCAGTACCCGCCAGAAGGGTACCACAGGGACAGCCACAAGATACCACACACACACACACTGAACGGCATGAGATCGGCCAGCAAAAGCCAGCCCACCATCATCCCAGTGGATGTGACAAGCAAATCAGGAGCAGGGCGGGGCCGTGACAAGATACCACCAACTCATACATATTCCCAACCCAAATGCAAAGCAGCATGGAAAGATGATACGATGTGACCGATCATCGCCAAACAACTGTTGGTCCCTGGGTCACGGAGTAAGCGGACCCTGCTGGCATGCCCTCCTGTGGCTCACGGTCGATGGATGAGACCCGTTGGCCCATGGTTATGCCATGAATGCAGTCACACCACACAGCATGGACACCCCATGTCAAAAAATGAAAACATGCGGGCACCTAAGTGCTCCCCACAAAATTCAAGGGAAAACACAGAACGTGGACTTCACCACCCTCTGCCTCTCCTTGCAGAAAAGGCAAACGGATCCACCGAGCTCTCCAAGAGGCAGTGCCCGCCAGCATGGCACCACAGGGACATCCGCGTCCCAAAACCCACTTCCACCCGACGGCCGTCCCCGTTCACAGCGACGCGCCAGTAACAAACATCTGGGTCAAAGAACACGAGTCCCCCACATGTAATAACAATGAGCACTGGACACGGAGAGGGAGCAAGCGTCAGACGAATCCAAGACACTCCCAACGAGCGAGCCGCAGACGGTTCCCAGACGCTCTCAAAGAGGCAGTACCCGTCAGAAGGGTACCACAGGAACAGCCACATCCCATCATCCAAAGCACCCCAGTGGCCGTCCCCATGAACAACAAGATGCCAGTACCCCATAACGTGGCTGTCGATCACCAGTCCCCCGGCAGGTGAAAAGGCCCCAAGGCACTGGACAAAAAGAGCGAGCCGCAGATGAATCCCCGACGCTCACACACTGAATGGCATGAGATCAGGCGACAAAATCCAGCCCACCGTCATCCCAGTGGATGTGAGAAGCAAACCAGGAGCAGGGCGGGGCCGTGACAAGATACCACCAACTCATACATATTCCCAACCCAGATGCAAAGCAGCCCAACCCCGACGCTCACACAAAACACACACACACTGGGACTAACAGTGCCGGAACTAACAGTCAGCAGCTGTCGGGAAGGCGACGACCGGGTGGTGAACTATCGGCCACCGGGAGGGCTTGGGACACACAGGCAATTGTGGGGATGGGACCCCAAGTAGGAACCGTGCGGCGTGACAGTTACAGCGCAAGTGTGGAGCGCATTGCTCAAGTTCGCGGCCACCTCGCAAGGCAATCAGCGCAAGGGCTCCAGTCACGGGGAGTTGGTGCTGGGGGTAGAGGGCTACAGGCGCAAGTCGGTGGCGGATGCGCAAGTTTGGATGAGGGCAACCCAGTTTATCATTCTCAGCCCCTTGGGACAGCGCTTGGGCATTCTGGCCGTGGCGTGGGTGGGCAAGCTCTCTTGAGACCAGGCTGTAGGCGGCAGCGGGGTGATGTGGGGTGTGGGCTTGGTGGTGGAGGGGTGGCTCGATTGGCGGGGGTGAGCCGGCTCCAGAGACACAGCAGCAGTGCGCCGGCAGGACAGCCGCAGAGGGGCTCAGGTGGCCCAGTGAGGCTCAGGGAGCAGAGGGGTGGTCTTGCGCGTGGGCTTGGTGGTGGAGATATGGCTCGCGCAGATCGGGGGGCAGGGATGGACCGGCTTCAGGCACAAGGCGGCAGTGCGCTGGTGGTGCAGATGCAGAGGGGCTTGGGTGGCTCAGCGAGGCTTAGGGGGTCCCATTCTTCACTAGTGAGCTCCGGAGAATCCGGATGAGTGTCCCGAAGTGTGTGCTGAATCCTTTGATCCCCGGCGTGGGTACATAGTGCAGTCTCCTGTGGCTTCGGGGTGCCAAAGGAGTCGCAAGGATAAGCATACACGAGGCTTTTGGAGAGCATGGAGGACGTGCGGCGGGAGGTGGAGCATCTGGGCACTGTGGAGGGTCAAGGAGGGGGCACCGCCGAGGCGCGATCTGGAGGGGCACGGGCAGGCATAGGCGGGCTCAGCCAGGCGGCGTCAAGTGTCGAGGATATCTTGAATGAGTGGGATGACCTTTTGTCGCCGGGCCCGGGGAGTGGGGTCTGGACTCAGGAGCAGAGTGGGGCCTCGCCGGAGCAAGCAATGGCCTTGGCTGAGGGAGGGGTGGCCACCTTGATGGGGGCGAGCAGGCGGGTGGCCGGCCTTCTTGGGGGGGTTGATGGCATGGGGGGAACTGATGAGGATGACGGGGGAGATGTGGGGAGGTCCGCGGGTGGAGTTGACACACGCCGGGCCCCTCAGAGCCCGGGGGCCCATCCTGGCAGCGATGACCACTTACAACAGGTTGCACGGCAGCATACGGCATCTCATCAGCTTCCGTGCCCACCGGGCGAGGTTGCTGGCCGTGCCGGAACTAACAGTCAGCAGCTGTCGGGAAGGCGACGACCGGGTGGTGAACTATCGGCCACCGGGAGGGCTTGGGACACACAGGCAACTGTGGGGATGGGACCCCAAGTAGGAACAGTGCGGCGTGACAGTTACAGCGCAAGTGTGGAGCGCATTGCTCAAGTTCGCGGCCACCTCGCAAGGCAATCAGCGCAAGGGCTCCAGTCACGGGGAGTTGGTGCTGGGGGTTAGAGGGCTACAGGCGCAAGTCGGTGGCGGATGCGCAAGTTTGGATGAGGGCAACCCAGTTTATCATTCTCAGCCCCTTGGGACAGCGCTTGGGCATTCTGGCCGTGGCGTGGGTGGGCAAGCTCTCTTGAGACCAGGCTGTAGGGGGCAGCGGGGTGATGTGGGATGTGGGCTTGGTGGTGGAGGGGTGGCTCGATTGGCGGAGGTGAGCCGGCTCCAGAGACACAGCAGCAGTGCGCCGGCAGGACAGCCGCAGAGGGGCTCAGGTGGCCCAGTGAGGCTCAGGGAGCAGAGGGGTGGTCTTGCGCGTGGGCTTGGTGGTGGAGATAGGCTCGCGCAGATCGGGGGGCAGGGATGAACCGGCTTCAGGCACAAGGCGGCAGTGCGCTGGCGGTGCAGATGCAGAGGGGCTCGGGTGGCTCAGCGAGGCTTAGGGGGTCCCATTCTTCACTAGTGAGCTCCGGAGAATCCGGATGAGTGTCCCGAAGTGTGTGCTGAATCCTTTGATCCCCGGCGTGGGTACATAGTGCAGTCTTCTGTGGCTACGGGGCGCCAAAGGATTCGCAAGGATAAGCATACACACACACTGAATGGCGTGAGATCGGCCAGCAAAAGCCAGCCCACCATCATCCCAGTGGATGTGAGAAGCAAATTACGAGCAGGGCGGGGCCGTGACAAGATACCACCAACTCATACATATTCCCAACCCAAAAGCAAAGCAGCATGGAAACATGAAACGATGTGACCGATCATCGCCAAACAACTGCTGGTCTCTGGGTTACGAAGTAAGCGGACCCTGCTGGCATGCCCCCCCGTGGCTCACACACACTGAACGGCATGAGATCGGCCAACAAAAGCCAGCCCATCATCATCCCAGTGGATGTGAAAAGCAAATCAAGAGCAGGGCGGGGCCGTGACAAGATACCACAAACTCATAAATATTCCCAACCCAGATGCAAGGCAGCATGGAAGGATGATACGATGTGACCGATCATCGCCCAACAATTGTTGGTCTCTGGGTAACGGAGTAAGCGGACCCTGCTGGCATGCCCCCCAGTGGCTCCCGGTCGATGGATGGGACCTGTTGGCTCACACACACACACACTGAACGGCATGAGATCGGCCAGCAAAAGCCAGCCCACCATCATCCCAGTGGATGTGAGAAGCAAATCAAGAGCTTCTCAGCAAGTCATCATACTTATGGAATCTACCCGATCCGGGTGGGCGTTTTGTGCCTCGTTCGCACGGGCCGCACAGGGAATGTAATCAGGAGCATCATTCAAGAAGGGGGAGAGAGCCATGGGAGAGACTGGTGGGAGAGGAGGGGGTGAATGCGAAGAGAACGGGAGAGAGCAAAGGAGAGTTACCGAACCGCAAGATACCTGGACACAGACCCATGCCACAGCTTGACTGCCAACGGGACCTTCCTGCGGCCCTTCCTTGTTTAATAAACCGTTAGCCAAGGAGAGCTTAGCAGGATTCGAGAACTCTAGGCCAATAAGCTAGAACTGCGCACCTGCACCTGATACCTTGGGCGCGGACTCGACCTTGCTCTTGTGGGAGGGGCATATGGATGGTGGTTGCTTGGGTTGCGGGTGTGAAGCGGGGTATGCTCCGGTCTTTACTCCGGGTGTCTGTCGTCTGTCAGCTCACTCAGCCTTCAGACCAGTGCATAGGGGTAAGAATGAGAGAGAATAGTCGGAGCACACAAGGCCGGCCGTGAGTCATTCCGCACACACTGGATGGCATGAGATCGGCCAGCAAAAGCCAGCCCACCATCATCCCAGTGGATGTGAGAAGCAAATCAAGAGCAGGGCGGGGCCGTGACAAGATACCACAAACTCATACATATTCCCAACCCAAATGCAAAGCAGCATGGAAGGATGAAACGATGTGACCGATCATCGTCAAACAACTGTTGGTCTCTGGGTTACGGAGTGAGCGGATCCTGCTGGCATGCCCCCCAGTGGCTCCCGGTCGATGGATGGGACCCGTTGGTCCATGGTTATGTCATGAATGCAGTCACACCACACAGCATGGACACCCCATGTCAAAAAAAAGAAAACATGCGGGCACCTAAGTGCTCCCCACAAAAT
>LGRX02009070.1:0-40120 GCA_001247695.2 Cymbomonas tetramitiformis
TGTCGCGACCGAAATCGTCGCTTGTACGCACCGCGGCTCCCCGGTTGGAGACCCCTCGAGTAAGACAGCGCGCTCAGAAGTGCCGCCGGCTTCAGACGATGTCACAGATGTCTTGCGCTTTGTTCGCTCAAGTGATAGCAAGGAATAGTGGTAAACCACCGACTCAACAAACGCAGCTTCGAGCACCTGAGAAAGGAGAGGCGTGCTCAAGCGCGGAGAAGCTCTCGCGGCATGCACCGAGAGAACGGTCACACAGCGTCATAGCTTACAACGATCATTAAGAAGCAGTTTTCTTTCTGTTGGAGGGCTCTCTGAAGAAGGCAAAACCTGAAGATATGTTGTAGAGCTGAAACGCTGTTATTCAACAACTCAAGCGTGACTTTGTGTCCTCCCTCCCATAAAATCTATCAAAGCATGAAACTCGTTCCAGATATCTCAGTGCGGCCGGTAATCAAGAGGTGGTAAAAATTGTAAGGTCTAACCTCAGCCAAGAATCAGGCGGATAGTTTCTGAGTGTATCACATACGACAGGTGACGGGTAACGCGGGAGTGACACCCTAACAACAACCTCGCTCAGGCAGTCACACACTTCACACTCACAGGAGCGCGAATATGATGGCAGAATGTCTGGAGAGACACAACGTATATTCAAATAAGCAGGCCTTAGTTTGGAACAGAATAGTGGCAGGCGGATGCAGCACCTGTTGTACGTCTTCACTAGAAGTCGTTATCGTTGTTTGAGCGAGTCGCTCAAGTACACCTTTAATCTGGTCCGTCGAGACATATAAAACAGTCGTAAGGTTTCAGGCTGAAAAGAAGTTAGATATGGCAACTTAGACTTGCTGTTTGAAGCATGGAGATTTCGTGAAGACCACTGTTGCACCAAAAGGGACAAGCCCTCTTGAAGAACGAGATACGGTTCAGAAAAGGCAAGACACAATTTCGGCAGCAAAAGTGGATAAGCTGATACCAAGCGATTCAATGCTCCGACGGGCAAATCTTGGAGGACATCGCACGCTAGTGAGAAACCTGCTCCGCGCATGGTTGGAAATTGTGAGGATTCCCACGAGAATCAAAAGATCATGGAACCAGCGAGAACGTTGGACGAGGAGGGACCTTACCAGGCGGGTAAGGGCTGAGGACTGACATCAGAGCAATCCTATTACCAAAAATTGGGAGAATCGATATACAATACAGAACGTCCTGCGCTTCTGCACTTCTTCAGCGCATGCGTGGCGCAAGTGTTCACAGTTTTGTCTTTCTAACCACTTTCAATTTCGCCAACGCAGGGTTTAAAAAGGCTCGTTCAGGTTTTTTTCAGGGGAAGGGTTATACGCGCTGGAACTGGAACGTGGTTTCCGTCTCAGTCCCGAAAAAATTCTGAACCAGCGTGACGGTCATATAGTCTCGCATCGTCTCGCGTGTCATCGTGAATTAAATTTCCAGGATTAAATTTCGTGAATTTAATTTCAGGATTCCAGGATCTCGACCATGGTCGAACTCGACCACAGTTGAGTGAACTCAACTACGTTTTGGAATAGATCCCCCGAATATTCTGCCTACGTGGGGGGGGATATCCGCGTCCCGTCAGCGTCCAGATCGTGGTCGAGTTTCGCTATGAAAAATTGAACTCAACCACGAAATTTCGATTTTTCGTGGTTGAGTTCAATTTTTCGTGGTTGAACTCGACCACGATCTCAACCACGGTCTCAACGTCTCAACCAGTGTTGTCTGCCGTTGCCTAAAATGCTAATTTCTGGTTGGTCCAACTCGGATGACACGTCTGCGGACAAGGGTTCTTGTCAAGCCGTGCTATATAATTTTATACAGGAAATAAAAAAGCAAAATATAAAAATATACAAATATAAAAATGAAAATATACAAAATAGAATTTTCGAATTTCGAATATAATAAAATAATTTATTTGAGAAAATATCCTGAGGAGCATAAATGATCTTGTGTTCCAGCTCAGCTCCCCTGCCTCGCCCACGCCCCGGCGACCCCCCCGGCTCTCCGGGGCGGCCCACCGAGGCGCCTATACCGCTGCTCCACGACTGCATTTGCTTCTCTCCCAGCTAGCTTCGATCCTGTTCCCTGCCGCTTCCCGCATCAACCGCACCCCACACCACACGCTAAGCCACTGCGCCACGCGGGCGACTGATGATGAAAGCCGAGAATTAGTAAAACCTTTATAAAACACACAAAGGGATAATGAATAATGGATCGCGCGCATCGAAATTCGATGATGACATTATATTACGTAATAAAAATGATGACGTGATATTTTGTAAAATCATATACCAAATATTAAAATACAGGTTAATGCCTTCAGGATTAATAAAAGGCAATTCACAACTTCGCTGTAACAGGAATCATACACCTATATATGGAATCTTCGGCGTGACGCAAGACGGCGTCTGTCACACTATTCTATTATTGTGAAGCCCGCAAAGCTCCCAGAATGAAAGTTAGTGACACTGTCATCAAAGACGCCTGTATGAGCTGCAACAGGAATTATACAATCTGTGGGAAGCGGCATCAGCGACAGTAACACTATTCTTTTAGCATTCCATTTACATTGCGAAGCCCGCAAAGCTCCCGGAATGAAAGTTGGTGACACCATCATAAAAAACGCCTGAATGGGCTGCAACAGAAATTATACACATACATACATACATACATATCCTTCTGCGGGCGCTAAACGTCGTCAGCCTGTCACACTATGCTATATTTAGATTGCGAAGCCCGCAATGCCGCAAAGCTCACATATAAATGAAAGTTGGTGACACTGTCATCAAAGACGCCGATGCGATGTGGATGTGGGCTGCAACAGAAATTATACACACCAATGGCGCGACGCGAAATACTCTGCCAGCTCTTTCAAAATCGGTCATCACGTTCGATCGGCCATCATCATCACCTTCAAAACTTAAAATTCGAAATTGGAAACGTACATATGAAATCAGTGGTGGGAAAAAGTGAAATAATCTTGGTATAAATTCAATGGTGGGAAGACTGTATAGTGAAATTCAGTAGCATACTGTATAGGACTGCATAGTGAAGTCCAGGTATGCTACTGAATTTGAATCCTGTATTGAAATTCCTACAGTGAATTCCTGTATAAATAGTCCTGAAATTCCTGCAATTCCTATAGTGAAATTCAGTATACTACTGTATAGTGAAATTCAGTATCGAGTATAAATACAGTGGTGGGAGGACTGTATAGTGAAATAATCTGAGTAAAAATTAAGAGGTGGGAAGACTGTATAATTTGTACCTTGGATGGGAGAACGTGAAATACTTGTTTATATTGTAGGTAAATCTTGCGTAAACGATTTATACCTGCCGCATATCAAGTCAGTCGAGAAGCGGAAAACAGGCTGGGGATCGACGGTAGAGTCAAAAGTAATTTGAATAAATGGACGACGATTAAGGGGCATGGTTGACAATGTTGAGGCAAGGGTTGACAATTTTGTGGAATGCCATACTATGTGGATAGCTAATGAACTGTCGATCTGAAAGTCAGTAGGGGATCGACGGCAGACAAGTTAGATGTCACCCGTTGCCTGGGTTGACAATGACACGTCGGCCAACAAGTTGGCCAACGTGCTCATTGTCAACCCAGGCAACGGGTGACATCTACCTCTTGTCAGTAGCTACTGTCATGACAGTAGGTTCGACAGTAGGTATGACAGTAGTCCAGAGCTACTGTGACAGTAGACCTGGTCGAAAAAACCAGTAGTTATGGATAAAGCACCCTTGCGCCCGTCCTAAGCATCCCGTCCTAAGCGCTCGACGGTCGCGACAGCTCGCGATCCTGAATCTGACCTGCTCGTCGGTTTTCTGAATTACAGAGCTCCGCGGGCATTTCCAGCATTTTTAATGCCGCGATAAATTCGGCCGCCATTCGTTTTCCCGTAAAATCTGTCATACTGAGACACATTATTACGTCTGTATGATCGCGCTTGACACACACTCGTGTTACCTGTGAGACACTTTACGTCCAGAGAGACACTTTACGTCTGTTAATGAAGGGAAAGGGAAAGGCAAAGGGTTTAAGATTTAGCGGCAGTAGGAATAGTTTTCAGAAGCATATGAAAAGTATTCTAGTGCTTCTGAAAACTATTCCTACTTCTTCTATATCCTAAACCCTTTGCCTTGCCTTTTACTGCTGCACGCGACCAGCAAGCATCTTTGAAACTTCCGAGTTTCAAAGATGCGTTTTGTATTTTGGGTGCACCCTAAAATTATAAAACAGCCGAGCGCTTCCCGTTTGTGCGGGATATTCACATGTATTCCATGGAATATTTCATATGAATTGACACACATGCACACGCAGGGGAAACCCTCGGCTGTTTGGCATCTTTGGGTTTGGGTTTGTGTTCCCAAACCCAAACCCAAAACATCTGCCTTAAAAATAAATTGCGCGTTGGGCGCACAAGTAACTTGAAGCCTTGAGCTTCAGGTAACTTAAAGATATATCCCTTGGCAGTATTTGTGCCAAGTTTCGTGCTCTAGGACGCACGGGAAGCCCTCGGCTGTCTGGCATCTTTGCGTTTGGGTTCGAACCCAAACCCAAACCCAAAACATCTGCCTTTGAAATACATTGCGCGTTTCGCGCACAAGTAACTTGAAGCCTTGAGCTTCAGGTAACTTAAAGATATATCCCTTGGCAGTATTTGTGCCAAGTTTCGTGCGCTAGGACGCACGGGAAGCCCTCGGCTGCTTGCCATCTTTGGGTTTGGGTACGTTCGAACCCAAACCCAAAGGCAAAGGCATAGGACAGTTTCGTAGATTCTGTCCCGATGCCTTTGCAACCTCGCATGCTAACTCATATTACAATGAATATTCAACACTTAATTTGAATCGTCATGTAATTTTAGGGTGCACCCAAAATACAAAACACATCTTTGAAACTCGGAAGTTTCAAAGATGCTTGCCGGTCGCGTGCAGCAGTAAAAGGCAAGGCAAAGGGTTTAGGATATAGAAGAAGTAGGAATAGTTTTCAGAAGCACTAGAATACTTTTCATATGCTTCTGAAAATTATTCCTACTGCCGCTAAATCTTAAACCCTTTCGCTTTGCCTTCCCCTTTCCCTTCATTAACATACGTAAAGTATCTCTCTGGACGTAAAGTGTCTCACTGGTAACACGAGTGTGTGTCAAGCGCGATCCATACAGACGTAATGTGTCTCAGTATGACAAATTTTACAGAAAAACGAATGGCGGCCGAATTTACCGCGGCATTAAAAATGCTGGAAATGCCCGATTAAATCGCGGAGCTCTGTAATTCAGAAAACCGACGAGCAGTTCAGATTCAGGATCGCGAGCTGTCGCGACCGTCGAGCGCTTAGGACGGGATGCTTAGGACGGGCGCAAGGGTGCTTTATTAGTTATGGGGGATGGGGTCAGTAACTTGCACGAGAATGACAGTAGCTACTGTAGATGACAGTAGCTAATTTCGTCAGTAGATACTGTCATAGACAGTAGCTACTGTCGTTTCAACAGTCGTTCAGGGAGAGTAACTGTTCTTCTGGTCTTGCGTTGCTAAAAATGGAGTACTCTGGTTGGTCCACCTCGGATGACACGTCTGCGGACAAGGGTTCTTGTCAAGTCGCCGCTTATTTAAATTTATACTTGAAAAAAGTAAAATATAAAAATATAAAAATATTCAGAAATATTTTAAAATATTTATATCAAAAATATTCAAAATATTTATATGAAAAATATCCTGAGGAGCATAAATGCTAATGACGTGTCCCAGATCAGCTCCCCTGCCTCGCCTGCGCCCCGGCGACCCCCCCGGCTCTCCGGGGGGGCCACCGAGGCGCCTGTACCGCTGCGACAACTCTGCCTCCATCGCGCATTGTCATGACAGGCAGTGCCTTGACAACTACCTCATGTCGAAAATGCGGTCATCTCACCGCATTATTGCATCTCACTGCATTATTACATTTCACCGCGCACCGCACGCGCACCGCCCCCACACCGCCCGCGCACCGCCCGCGCACCTCGATATACTGTCGAACTACTGCCATAACCCCTATAGCTACTGTCGCAACTACTGCTACTGTCGCAACTACTGCTACTGTCGCACCTACTATCAATTTCATGCAAGTTACTGACCCCACTAACTACTGTCGACATATTGTCGAGCCCATAAATAGTACCTACTATACTGTCGACTATACTGTGCCCCATAAGTGACCTACTGACAACACTGGTCTCAACCACGGTACTGTATGTCATGTCATCACGATGTCAGCAGATGTCGAATTCAGTTTTCGATTCTTCGAATTCTGTCATCCCCCCGTGACGCGACGGTGTCGTCGCGAAAAGAGGTGGCGAAAATTTTGTCTCGCCGCCCCTTACACGTGGTGCAGTCTTGCAGCGCCAGTTCAAGTTACAGTTACAGTTTCTTCCGTGGAGTCGCGATTTTTCGACATCTCGGTTACACGAGCGCGTCATTCGAGTCGATCTGTGAATTTCCCAAATTAATTTTTCAATTCTACATCTGGATGACGATGGCTGACGAACTCGACAAAACGTGGTTGAGTTCGCTATGAAATCTCGACCGAGCCCCCGTGATAGAGATTTTCATAGCGAACTCAACCACGGTCCAAAAGTGTCTCACGTAACGAGACACGTCGGCTCACACGTTGTCGCAGACGTGTACAAAATATTCCTTCGCTAACCAAGTTTCGCTATGAAAAATCTAACTCAACCACAAAACTCGACCATGGTCGGTGAACTCAACCGAGGTCTCAACCACGGAATTTCGAGGCAACGATCAAAAAATCGAACCGAAGCGTCCGATCGAAAATTCTTTGCATCGTGTCCGCGAAACGCAACGATGACACCTTGGTTTAAACCACAGTTTAAGAACGTGGTTTAAACCATGAACTTCTCATAAAACAAATCATCTATTTATCTTCCATCGATATCGCGGATACCATTGCCGTTGGCGTTGAGTCGCTCAAGGATAAAGAGCTGCGCACCAACATTTACTGCTCATAATTTTCTCAACGGTCCTTCGCTTCGCCTCATGGGCGGAACGATGTCGTGGCTGTTGTGTTATGCGCAGGGATTTCGGAAGTGTTTGACTGCTTTTATTTTTTAGTTTGTTTATGCATATGTGCCGACTCACGATACTCGTTTTGTGCAGCTTGTGTCGCAGGTTTTCCGATGGCGAGGAGGGGCGCGCTTTCTTGAGGTGTGGAAGTCTAGGGCAACCTAGCTTGGGATCACACCCAACCGCATCGGACCCACCTTGTTCTCACGTTTTATTCAACTCACTTTGAATATGCACACAAAGTTTGAGCAGCATCGGGTTGGGATAAGCTATAGACTGATTTTGTTTTTGGGTTTATGGCGTCTTCTTCGCGACCTCGCTTGGGGTGTGGAAGTCAAGGTTGGGCATGCCAACCTTGCTTGGGTTCGAACCCAACCACATCAAAGGCATCTCATTTGCATATATTCATGCATTTGTCTTCGATATGCATGCAAAGTTTTAGGATCATTGAGTTAGGATAAGCCTTAGGCAGGTTTATCTTTGTGGGTTATGGCGCATTGTTTCCTTCTTGAGGTGTGGAAGTCAAAGTTGGCGTTTACCAACTTCGCTTGGAATCAAACCCAACCACGTCGGTATCGTACTATTATCTTTTATGTAACTTCAATGGTTATCCATATTTGCGTTTAATGACGTTAGGTCATGTCATAGGCTTATGGGTTCATGGCGAACCCAAACCTAAAGCAAATAAATCTGCCTTAGAATTCAATTGCTCGTTTCGCGCACAAGTAACTTGAAGCCTTGTGTCAGGGTCATGACCGATGACATATGTGTCATACATGTCATACGTGTCATACCTGTCAGACATGTCATACCATTCAGGGTCATGACCGATGACATATGTGTCATACATGTCATACGTGTCATACTTGTCAGACATGTCATATCATGTCATGTCATGTCGAGTCATGTCATATATTATAATGACAGTCGTCAGTACGGTCGACTATGACTGTACATGTCGTCAGATAATAAGTCACGTCATCTGTCATTATTCAAGGAAAGACTTGAATGACATCTGTCATCGAGAGTTCGTACGTCGAACTCGAAGATGGCAAAGCAAGATACATCTTGAAGTAACAAACAAGAACCATCTTTGCTTTAAGCATGTGCGGAACACGCATGCGCAGTATTATGGAGCGAACGAATTATTCGTTCTGACGATACTGGTCGTTCAACCAACGTCTCGGGTTCACAACCCAATGGCGGTACCATCTATGCGATGGGAGACGTATGGTATAGATGAGGAAGCGTTGTGCTTCAGAAGTATCTTCTCACAAGAAGTCACTGCACTCATCCCGCTATTATCTTACGCTTGTGTTGCCGTTCTACAACGCAGCGTATACTTGTATTTTATATGATATATTGAGGGCTCGCTTATCTAGCCCTAACAGAATGGTATTCTAATTTAGCTCGTCAAGGCACGAACACGAGAACTCAATTGTGTGCAGCGCGTAGATATCAATAATTTTGTGTTGACAGGTTGCGGAGCTTAAGCACATAAGGCGACGCACTCGAATAATACGAATAATTGACATATCGCATATACCGCTGCAATAGCGAAGACAGTGTGCGAGATAATTGTCGCATTCGCAGGATACAGCTGATCGCACATATACTGCACGACAAGGTGTGCATACGGCATACATGCGCGCAGCGATGAGATGTACTCGCATATATGATTCGCAGATGTACATAAATTCGCAAATGAGACGCGGAAGCATAAATCATCAGCGGAATAATTATCCGCGCGGAAAGTCATCAGCGCACTATTACAATTTTCGTGATCGCATCAAATCGCTTATTGTACGGCTATCATATATGTCGATGCGCGAGAGACTGATTCGCAGTTGACAGCATGCGCGACAATCGCATGTTCTCGCAGAAGTGATTTGCAGTTTACAGCATGCGCGTCAATTACATGCAAGCGCATGGATGATTCGCATTTGAAAATTGTTCAGAATGATATACGGCATAGTAATCATCGACGGATTTATGATCCGCGCATAAGTCAGCATACGTCAGCGCTCGTATCATGCGCTGAGAGATGGTGACGATATATGCTTTTCATCAGCAGCGCGCCCGATTGCATAAATTCATTTGCAACGTGCTACGATTGTCTTTCAATTTTACGATGATGATGTCAAAATGTTGCTACGATCATCTAAATACATACTCGCGTCAAAATACTCTGCAAAACAACTGTATAACTCGCAGGCATATTTTGATGGATGCATGATGGACATCTGATTATTATACTGCAGCATTTCACACCATATATTGATGACTGCAAAAATATTCAAATTGTCAGCATTTCATGCTTATCTGCAATATAGTGTGCAAGAGATGTTTATCTGAACTCGCAGTACATGCAGCACACACTAACATGCAACACACATTAACATGCAGCATCTGAGTATATGCACATTCTATACTGAGTGACTGCAATATTGTAAGTTGTGCATGCATCATGTTAGCAGATGTTATGTATAAACCAGCTTGATCACGGTAGCAGCTGGAATATATGGCATCATATCACAATACATCAGACATGCACAAAAGCATACCTGCTGTGCATGTTAACTATATTCGAACCCATATAGTGTAAGGTGCCTGTTCAATGGTCTTAACACAATAATTAGCTCGTTATGTCCCGGTGGAGTCGAGATACTCTTCGGACCACATATCGTTCTATTGTGGATCACTGAAAGGATTGCTCACCGGAACTATATGTGAAATAGACCACCAACTCATTATTGTGAATGAGATTATCTCGAAATTACAATAACCCCTAACCTAATATATATCATGCTAGATTCATTCAGTACATGGTATGCTGATCATTATCCTGCATGATAAACTGTCTGGGAATATTGTAATATCCAGAACTTATCTTCCTGTAAGTGTGTAAAAGTGAGCACACACACACACACACACACACACACACTGGCAAAAAGTACTAATCAATAAGTACTATACATGCACACACACTGCATTACTGTATGTATTGATATTCACTGGCTCGTAGTGAATTGACCAACTTTAATATCTATCATGTATATAATAATATGGATAACACTCCACAAACACATGTGCGTGTGGAGTGTCAGTGATGGCGATAGATATGGGAACAGAATAATCCAACATGCTGTAGGGCTGGATGGAGAAATCTCCAGACCCGAAGGCATTATACAATGTTCAAATAAGCAGCTGGTCACCGCTGAGCATTGTCCATTCGTCTCACATATCATCGCTGGAGCAACAACAACAAGTACATTGCATTATGACAATTGATTCAGAATTGATCAGTTCAAATTGCATGTACACTCTCAGATCAGTAACTATATATTGAACTGACAGGAGTTGTTGAGGACAAACACACACATATATATGTGTTGTGTCAAACTGCTTTGATTATATAATTAAGCAATGTCCTGATATGTTTAAAATAAGAGATATCATTTTGATAAATCTTAGAGCACAGTCATATGCTCAAAACATATCATAGATTGATAAATTATCACTGAAGTGGATAATCCGCTTATAGTTGATAAATCTATATATCATCAGGAAGTACATTTACTGCCATGGGTTTCAATCAGTAAAACCCAGAAATATGATCAACCTCAGATGTTGATATGCAGAATAATTCACTTTTATGCCATGAAATTTGTCATGTGCAAAGGTAAAGTGATATGCAGTGCTTCTGTACTTTGCAGTCCACACACACACAGAGATATGTATATATATATATATATATATAGCCAAAAACGGCCAAAATGGGTAAAATCCGTTTGCGATAGATTTGAAAATTGAAAATCGGACCCTATTTTATTTGATAATATGATTTTATACCTATTGAGGTATGAGAAAATCATAATGACAATAGTCATATCTCGTGTAACACCCTAGATAGCAGGTGTGGAATATGTAGGGGTATACATATTGGCTGTAACGAAATGCGTCAAAATGTTGTACGCATGATTTAAAAATGAAAATTTCGGATTGATTTTTTTTGCTAATATGAATATTTAGCTATCAATAAACAATCCCTGATTTATGCAGCATGTGTAACACCCTGTAACACCCTAAATATTGAATGTGTGTGTCAGGGGTGTAACATACCTACTGAAAACCACGTAACATTCAGTGTGGTATTAAATGCAGTTTTGCTTAAAAATGTTTGCAAAATATTTATACTGCTTTATTTTTACCTATTTTAGGGTTACTGATACCATGTAACACCCTAATCACATTATTGGGAATATGGGCCACTGTAACCTAACATGCCCTAAAATGCCACTAAATATTCGATAAACTTCGTGTTTGGCATAAATATATCATGCTGTAATCGACACAGATATGATAATATATCGGGCAACAACCCTAAAACTGTAACAGATGCTTCCTATAAGGAATGCATACTATTTATGAGGTACAGGCAATTGACAACTGCCTTATATCACACACTTCCTTGAGGGGGGAAGAAGGTGGATATATATGTATAACTACCTCATTATTATGTACAAATGTACTACATGTATGTAAACATACAGATATACTATATTTATATATATATATATAAATCACACACACTCAGTTAGTTGATTAGCTGAAGGTATTTTTGTGTTGTGTTTTGTTTTTAGATGGTTGCACTCGAAGAGGAAGAGCCAGAGATTCCAGTTATCAACCCAGATCCATCGACATGGTTTTTCGACATTCTTGGTTCATATGATGCATTCAGCCGGTTTAAAGTCCCGAAATGGATCGCTGGTTATGACAACACACAAACCAGATACGACCAGATAGGCTACTTCGACGACATCCGTCGTATGAAGCCAGACATGCTAGAAACAGCAAGTGAAGGCAGTGGGGACCCGAGAGCCGACGGAACAAACGGATCACTAGACTCGTATAGAAGGACATAAATACTGAGTCTAGGTCACTAGCTGTACACCGAGAACGACACACTGGATATGACACCTGACTGTACGAACTAGTAGGGCTGCCATTTCCAGCACACCACCTCATTTGAGGTGCACAGCTTGTGACAGCACACCACCCTAGCTACTAGAGTTTACCGAAAGAAATGTAAGCGGTTAACTCTAGGAGCTAGCTAGGTCTCAAGATGTGGTTGAGTGCTAAAGCATAAATTACATGCTAGGATGAGCTGTGAGCAACGAGATAAAAAATAATAATACGTCTCCGATCACAAATTCTCTTTGCCTGCAAGTGGCTGGGAACGTGCAAAGACTCCGCGGGTCTGCATGCTAGATCCAAGCAACTGATTTGAAGAATGCCCCGCCGGTCGATGTAGCGTTTGCTGTCTGTTGCACTCTGAAAAGGGATCTCCGCCCATGGATTACGTGCCATAAAAACAAACGCTGCCCGCAAGTGGCTGGTGACAATAAGATAAAGATGCCAAGATAAAACCCAACTACAGCAATTGGCTGGCATCCATAGCTACGCCCCGCCGGTCAGTATAAAGAAAATTAATAATCATCGGAATAATACCCTGCGTCATCGTACCCACCGAAATGCTCAACGAACTCTTCGTGTGCACCACCATCATCGAAAGATTCGTAGGCCCCTGCGTCCCAGGCAGCCCACTCCTCTGGAGTGTAATCAACATCCTCGTGTTCTTCTCCTTCAGCGTAGACTGCTTCCGGAAAATTTTCGTTTTCGATCTCATCTTCTGCGTGCCCTGGGAGAGGCTCCACAAGAGAATTATCTACATCATCGGAATAGGTGTGCGGTAAAAAGTCCTCCCCAAGTGGGGGCTCCAAAACTCCGCCATAAGAATGTGGTTGGGAACCTGTGCCCAACTCGAATTCCTGTTCCAGTCGATCGATCGAAAATTGCGGAGCGGCCAAGTGGCCATGGTGCTCCTCCTCTACCTCACAACTGTCGTCAGAATCGTCGTAATACCCAAGTGGGTAGTCCGATTCATCTTCCTCTTCACTACTGTCAAAAACATCAAACCGTCGCTGACCAGAGCCCATATAATCAGGCGTAGGATGGTGGTGGTGATGATAGTGAACTTCTGTGCCTGCAGGAGGGGCCTGCCGCACAGTGTCGCTCGTCCTAGGGGAAATAGACGAGGGTCTAGTAGTAGTAACCTGAGATGCAACTGACCTGATGCTCGGAATCGCGCTCTGACCGCCAACGCCCATGTCGCAAAAAGAAACTGTCGAAAATACGGAATCCACAACAGTCTCAGACCTGCCGGTCTGAGTACCACCTACTACAGTGCTACTACTGTCTGAAACGATAATCTGCAAAGTAACAGGTGGAGAAACCGCCGATGAATCTGCCAAAATCTCCGAGCTCCGAAAATGCAAAAGAGCGCGCTCCATAGAGCGAATGAGGCCAACCGTGCGCGCGCGGTTGAGCGAATCCTCAGCAGCTTGCCATCAATAGTTGCTAAAAGAGCCATGAGCTCCTCACTCGAAGAAATCTGCTGTGATTCCATCAAAGAAAATGGGATCCAATAATGAAATAACGTAACAAAAATCGTAGGAGTCCACCTCGTCGTAACTGCCCAAAGCCGAAACTAACTGCTTCCAGAAAACCGTAGAAACCCAATCTGGGCGCGCCACAAGGCGTGGACGCACCCTCTCGAAAGAGATAACGACAAATAATAAAATTTCTACGCTAAAATCACAACACGCAAGCGTGAAGTGGGACCAAAACCTGCTAGAAACAGCAAGTCAAGGCAGTGGGGACCCGAGAGCCGACGGAACAAACGGATCACTAGACTCGTATAGAAGGACATAAATACTGAGTCTAGGTCACTAGCTGTACACCGAGAATGACACACTGGATATGACACCTGACTGTACGAACTAGTCAGGCTGTCATTTCCAGCAAGACATGAGCCGATTTAGGGATCCGGCCAATGAACCTCAGGAACCAGAGACCGAGTACACAGAAGACAATCCTCCGATGGTTTTTACAGATCCTGATACAGATTCTGTCCCAGCACCAGCTCCACCTAGTTTGGTCCCAAAGGTGAAAATGACACCACCTAGGGAGTTCAAATCAGGACAGGACGCAGAAGTCTGGTTGGACACGGTGGACCGATATTTCCAGTTCACCTATCCAGGAGTCAAAGACAAGGACTTGATTACAGTGTTTCTGACTCTTATTCAGAACAACGACATAGGCGTGATCGGGCCTGTAGCATCAGCAGCCCACATAGATCCAGGCTTCTGAGCCCTGTATCTGTCAGCCGGAGGGTGCTTCGGACTCGGCTGCACCGTCCGCATACGGGCACACACAGCACAGGCCTCAGCACAGGTCCTGTGAGCCAGCAGCTGCTCCCGGCTAACTGTAGTGCCAGGCCGGGCGATGTCAACACCAAGGTCCATGAGCTGAGCCAGCCTGAGACCATGAGCATGAGCATATGCGGAATGGCACCACCTCTCAGGGGTGAACCTCATGGACGTGTACTGATCACGGTAGATGATAGCCACCGGGAACGGGGTACCAGCAATGAAGACACGGTCCCCCCCGCCCTCCGAGCCAGCCGACTGAAGGGGCCGTCCAGCATAGGTGTGCTCACGACGGTAGCTGAATATGCCCTCTGTGCCAGCCGGATACACATGTAGCACCTCCCAGTGAATAAGGTGCTGCCTGAAGGTACTGAGGTGTGACTGGGGAATCAGGAAGAGGAATACCGTGTGCTCGGGGTCGGTTGCAAAGTCTCGGTTGGCCTTCTTGAGCATCCGCTCACAGGTGAGTCTGTCAAAGGGCGGGTTGCCATATATATAGGCACCGGCCCAGAGGTGACCCCAGCAGGAATCAGACAGTGAATACCTGACTGGGCAGGTCTGGTTGTTACCCACGCCGGGGGGGAGGTCGTCTCCGAAGAGGGAGATGTCAAAGTTGTGTTCCCCGGTCTTGGCCAGGGCAGCAGGCGAGCCCTTCAGGAAAGCCCACTTGGCATACTCTGAGCGTGCCCACATCCAGTCACAGATCTCACCGGTGCGGACACGTGAGACAGTCTGGGTGAGTGCACTGGCTGCCCCCTCAGGGACCTCCGCCCACATATAGTCTGTGCCAGAGTCAATGATCCGATAGACACGGCCAGTCGGCAGGTGGGTGTAAGTGAGGGATACAAGGTCGGGGGACCCGAAGCCGAGGGAAAGCATAACCCGAGAAGACAGGAGAGTGCGGCAGCCGGCCTTATAGTGTGAGTTTGGGAGAACGAAGTGGTCGATGGCTCCGTCCTGGATACAGACCCCATACAGATGGAATGTCACAGTAGCATCCGTCCTGTGAGACCCAGCCGTGACCATGGTGAAGGCCACCGTACGGGTGTAGTCCACGTCGGTGCAGGCCGACAGGTCCCCGCACATGACACATGTGGCTCCAGAGTCACACACGATGCCCCTGTCAACCCGGACGGGTGCAGGGACAGCACTGGCCAGAGAACTGAATCCAGAAGCAGCCCACTCCTCGTCGGGCACATATAACGGAACTGACTCTGCACTGCCATAGACCAGAATACCAGTATAGCCAGCGGGTACCAGAGGGTAGACCACTGTAACTGACCCAAGCTGACCAGACAGTACACCAAGCTCCACAGAAGCATACGTACCCACAGCATAACCAGAGACCAGACATAAGCCGGTATCACCGGTAGCCAGTCCATCAGCTGAGAAAAGCTGACCAGCAGAACGGCCGACGGACCCCCCTGCTGGCGGGGTAAGCTGACTGACTGACTGACTGACTGACTGACTGACTGACTGCTGACTGACTGCCGCAGACCCAGAGAGTACCCAAACAGTAGTGCCGAGGTACACAGGGCCAGGCTACAGATAACCAGAACAGCAGTCCAGACTGGTGAGGAGCGGCGAGAGGTACGGGGCTCACCCGCCGGAGGCTGGGTTGTTGAGGGCTGGGGCCCGCCCGCTGGTGACTGCCGGTTGACAAGGCGTCGCCAGGTGCGTACGGGAGTCCTGGCACCAACGGCAGGAAGACAAGCCGAGATAGCCAGACCCCAGGTGATAGCATGCCAAAGCACCAGAGCCCGTGGGTGCACCTCCAGCACAGCACCGGAGGCACCACCAGACTGCACCGCATCTGCCGTGCCAGAGAATGCTAGAATGCACAGCAGACTCATGTACATGAAGTGACCCGCCCCATAGGGCCTGCGGCCCGGGCCACCCGGACCCCTGGGCTGGGACGGCGGTGCCGTGCTCACCAGCTGCACAGCTCCAGGGAATTCGGTGTTGGTTGTTGTGATCTGCACGTCGGCTGCCGGCACCGCTGGCTGCTGTGGCTCAACACTGAAGTGCTGCATAGACATGGCAGGGTCCGAAGGCTGGTGCACGGCAACGTGGAGCTGAGCAGGTGTCATCTCACCGTCGGGGCAGTCCCCATCGCCAGGGTCCTGGTACGAGTTGAAGCGGTTGACAACGTCGTAGTACTGCTCCTCCGAGCGGCCACATGAGTCCCAGATAGCCCACTCCGACTCAGTCCACGGCTCCTCACTGTCAACGGCAGAGTGCGGCACAACGGCAGCCGCCTGGGCCGCGGGGAGGTCAAGCGGTGCCTCCCCGAGCTCCAATGAGTAAGAGTACAAGCAAGACTCGTAAACCTCCTCCTCCGGATCGAGGAAAGCCTCATCCAGCTCTGACAGGATCTCTGCAATCGGCGTGCCCTCGGGGTGGAACCCCGCCACATGCGCACTCTGCACCCCTCCAGGGCAATCACGGCGGAAGTGAGGGCCGCCGCAATCCCAACACTGGACCGAGTGGCGGCCCTGTGCATCTCGGGTCACCCTCAAGGCAGTCGGTGAACCACCGGATGCAGGCTGCCGCTGCCCCTGAGTCCGCGGTGGAGGGGCATGAGGGGAAGGGTGAGAGCCCTTCCTGTGCCCCTTCATGTTCTGTTGTCGATTCTTCCCGCCGCGGGCCGGTCTGGCGCGGGGAGCTGTACCCCTGTCGCCCCCAGACCGGTGAGCACCCTGTCCGGATGCCTGCGGCTGAGCATCCCGAGTCTGTGGCGGGTGTCTGGGCTCGTCACGCCTGCGGCCACCAACAATGCGAGTCTGCGGGATGCCCGCACGGGCCATAAGGGCGGCAGAAGGGGACTCCCCAGAGAGAAGTGAGGCCGCCAACGCGGAGACCCCATCCTTTTTCTTCTTCTCCTTAAGCAGCTTCTTTTCCTCTGTTTTCTGCTGGTGGAAGGCTTTCACAGCCAACGTGAACTGCTGGATGCCGAGAGCCCGCTTCTCCCTGCCCTCGGCTGTCTTAGAACTCCACTCCTGCAGAAGATCCTTATAATACAGAGGGCACATGCGAAGGGTGAGGAGGTCCAAGGCGAACCCCACACCCCACACATCGTCAGGCTCTACACCAGGTCTGAGCTCGGACCGGACAGCGGTGTGGTGCTGCATGAAACCCTTAATATAGGGCTCGGGGTCAACATCCTCCAGCAGCTCGATCGCCGGAGCTGTCTCGAACAGGTAGCCATGGGACACCCACGGCCTGCGTCGCCTGGCAACGGCCCGGCAGATGACTAGCCATGCACGGCGTCCATCATCCGGAGACACCGTAGCCGACTCCTCAACGAGCCGAAGGCATGATCCCCGCACCAATGACGTCAGGATGCGGTAGAGAATACGAGTGGCCTCAGGGAGCACAGATGTGGTGAGGTCTGTCGGGTGGAATACCGTGGCAAACTGTAGATTGAAGTCAGTTAGCTGGGTTTTTACCGCCTGAGTGAAGCGGTCCAATGCAACTTCCCGAGGCACTTGGCCTTTGATCTTGTCGATGTCGAAAACCCACTCCGAGGCTTTGATGTGAGTGGGCCGGCACTGGTCACGAACTTGCTGGATGATACTGGCCCGGTGACCAGGCTCGCGGAGAATAGTCTGGCAGTCTTTAAGGAACTCCCTGACAATCACAGCACCGCCTGTCTCATCACCCGCAAGTGGACGATTCTTCACAGGTGTAGGGGGCACAGGCTCCTCGGGGCCGTCGCTGAAGGGAAGCGCCCTCCGCGTGTCGATCCCGGCCGGGACCGGAGTGGTGAATCCATCGGAAGGATCCACGGCAGCCATGGCAACCGTAAGCGAAGCACCGAAGGGATGAAACCCTAACGATAAGTGTGAGCCCCCCTCAAGGAAGGGGCCAAATCCAAGATAAATTCAAAATCTGCTCCGATGCCCACGAAACTCGGTAACACGGCCGGGAATGGCGAAGTAAAAACACCCTCGCTCCATGGCCGACCAGTGTCCTTTGATGCAGCACAAGCAGGCGCCTACGCACATCGATTGCGAGCGTACTGGAGTAACCTGTTCCAGATCCACCAGTTTCGCTCCGTGATGAGCAAGGTGGCGAGACCAGAAGGACGAGTCGTATCGTCAATCCTATGCAAGGGCTGGCAGCCCAGATCAGTGATAAGAACAGACCGTGCGCCTCACTACGTGGTGAACGTGGTGGGAGAACCGCTGAGGGCTCTTCCCACCATCATGGCAACGCAAGGGTCGAGAGCATTCATGAACAGGCCATTTTGAGACACGTCATCATGCCACGGATATGCGAATGGAAAATATAAAAATTGAATTTCACCAACAAATATTTTAGTGAATATAAACCTTTGGTATATTCACGACATCGCGGCCAGATTATTGGCTGGAAAAAAAGGATTCCCACACGACTTGTATTTATTGGTGATAGAGACCACAGGCTTTCGCTGGAAGCGCTTTCGCGTTTTTTGCTTTTTTTCCGCATTTCCCCAATATTTCCCGATATACATATATCCCTTTGGCATCATTGTTATAATAATTTTTCGAGGGACGGTATAAAATTTTCAGTCTGCATTTTAAAAGTAAAATTTTAATTTTCTATTCTAGGATTGTCACTTTTCTATTCCAAAATAATAATATTCTGGATCGTGAATAACCGAGAAGCGCGACCGCCAATAAACTCGGATAATCATGTACAGCCACGATGACATACTGCAAAATGTATATAACGAAATTAAGTAAATTTTCGTGCTCAAAACCTGGTTGCTAGTGGCGCTGGGGAGGGGGGTAAAGAATAAAGAGGGCACGGTATATCTCCAACATGCATACACTCTCAATACCGACAAACCCCCACCGAACCTGACACGGTGGTGTCGTAATACTTGGTAACATGGACAAGGGAAGGAGAAATCATGCAGCCAACATGGAGGACACCGTGAAAAGGTAGATATCGGCGAACAGGAAGGGAGGGGAAACATACCATGAGAAACTGAGATGGAGACACCTGCTCGAGAAGCATGCGGAAAGCGAACATGGAACCCAAACACGAGAACTGTTCAACAGGTGCATGGAAACGGTATGAAATGGCCAAACAATCCAAGTGACAACAGAGCAAACCGAAACCCGACTGACCTTCTAAAGCTGCAGATTTATAGCAGAGAATAGCAATGCTGATTACAAGGGCTACCCACGCTTTGCTCCTAGCCCCACACCAACAGCAAGCCCAATAAGGGGTAGAGGTCGAGGATACGATAGAAGAAAGGGAAAAGATGGCGAACACAAAAATCAGACAAGAAATACAGGACATACAAAAGGGCTTGGAACAAGAGGCGTACCAACAAAAAATAGAATAAATTCTGCTAGATCTGGAACAAGAAGCAGACCAAAGAGGAAGGGAGGTAATAACCGGAACGGAGGAAGGCAACAAAGTAACGGGAAACGGCTAAACCAGGAAATGGGGCTCCTAATAGGAGACACGGCACTAGCAAAACATGCCAACAAGTTCACGAAGAACGAGCAAACAGCAAGAAATAAAAACAATACTTAAATGCAGGTACAAACCGAGTGCTACCAGCACAAGACTATGAGACGGCAAAACAAATTGAAATGCACACAGCGAAATGCCAAACATGTGAGCAACAAAAAACCACATATGCGACAGGAATGAGAATACAACAAGGACAAGTCCCTGGAGGATGCAAACACAAATAAGTGCATGCGAAAATAACCACCGAGCAGGCGTACATGTCAAACTTGTCACGGAAACATTGAGGAATGGAATAAAAGGAGGATGCCAAATAAGAGCACAGGAAGGAGGGAAAATGGTAATAGCACTACCAGACAACATACTAACACGGGCCGAGTGCAGAAGGGACAACATAAACTGACGGGATCGACGGATGGCAATGGCACCATACCACACCAGGTAGACATAGCCCTGATAGAAGGAACCGAACACGTGTCAGAAGGCTACAAAAAAAGAAGGAAGCACTCATGATAATAACATAACTACACCTCATAGAGGTAACACACGCAGACGATGAAAAATGGGAAAGGGCACTTATGAAGAAATGCAAAAAGTATGGACCACTCACGAAACTAGCGAGAAGAAAAGGAATGAATACAATGCTACATGTGATAGTAATAGGCAGGACGGGGACGATATATGAACACAACTACGGAAAAAAACTGATGCAACTGGGACTGAACACACAAGAACCAAACATATTGCTATAAAAGATACATGACGCCACAGTAAGCTTCATGCATGCAATATCCATGCCGTATAGAAGAGCAGTAAACCCCAACCAAGCCACACAAAAACGGAAGAGGACATAGAGAACGGACAATGGGCTAAAAATCTCCACGTGCCTCAAAAGAGAGTGTATGTTTTCCTTTTTTTCTTTTCTTCAATATATCTAGTGGGCAAAAGGGAAAGTATCGCACGGCAATTGTGTGTGACACATTTATTTACATTAACTTAAATATCTTTTTGGACCATTGTGTCAGTTTCTTTAAGTGCAGGAAATATGAGCAAATGTATGCAACGGACTGCACACTCTGTTTTCACCACGCTTCGTTATCCCTACGGAAAGCAATGCGACATCATCAATGGGCACTCAAAGAGACTCCGGCGACTGGGCCTTGATCCTCTCCATCTGAATCCTCAGCGATGCCCATATCCAGTATCCCATCATCATCATCACCATCGCCATCATCAGTCCAAGTCCCGAACGGAGGGTGCATGCCTCTCACATGCTTCCCAGTGACCAAAGCTGGAAGGAGCACCTTTGTTAAGAACATCTGAAGGCGTTTTGCGACAGTCATGTATGGGTTTGGATCGTGATATAGGGCGACAACACATATCAGCTCTCTAAACTCCATAAAATCCACTTCATTATCCTGCAGCCCCACTCCCATGCACAAATTATCGGAGGAGAATGCATTGGAGCGCCCAGTGCAGGCGATTTCAGCAATCGCCGACTCCTGAACGCTTGTTCCCTGTTCGACACTTGCGCCTCTGCAGCCCCGCGGACAATGCATAACATCGGATGCTACCTCAATCGTTGACGCTGGAGAGCAGTTAAGCAGCTGGCAAGAGCTGATTGGAGCAGATCTCGGGTGTACTCACATCGTTGGCTTGGACACGCGCAATCAAGGCCTCAATGTCTCTCTTAACAACACGATTGCCAAGAATGTTGCCATCGCTAAAGAGCTTCTCCACCTCCACTGCATTTAATTGCTCATTTCCACCCTGGTCCACGATGCGACGAGTGCCGGAGAAGCGCGCCTCAGTACCAAACCACAGCAGGGGAGGCGCAAATTGGAGCAGAATTTCCGACACCATCTCAGGCACAACCACCATCACAACTACCTCTCTCTACGAAGGAATGCTGGCTAAAGAGAAAGACAAGCGCGCGCGCATATATTCCCTATGCAGACATCTCTGACGGGAGAGGCGGGAAGATGAAGACGGGTGAGTACATCAAGCCCCTGGTACACTTTAAATACCAATTTCAGCTCCCTGTCGAGCGCTACGAACACCTTCCTCACGTCCGGTGCAAAGAGGGTCTTGCGGAACACGTCCACCTCTGCTTGAGCAGCGTGGGGAATCAAAAAGTTCTTAACAACAGTTTCAAATTTCGCTGATAGATTACCCCTGCGCAGTCACACCACCAACCTTTCTAAAATCACAGTTTGTCAAGCATGCCTGAGTGAGTTTTGGTAAACCCTTAATCCCTAAATATGGTGTGTGTGTGCTTATCCTTGGACCGACTCCTTTGGCACACCGTAGCTGCAGAAGACCCCGGGGATCAAAGGATTCAGCACACACTTCAGGACACTTATCCGGATTCTCCGGAGCTCACTAGTGAAGAATGGGACCCCCTAAGCCTTACTGCCACCCGAGCCCCTCTGCATCCGCACCGCCGGCACACTGCTGCCTTGTGCCTGAAGCCGTTTCATCCCTGCCCCCCGAGCTGCGCGAGCCATATCTCCACCACCAAGCCCACGCGCACGACCACCCCTCTTTGTGTGTGCGCTCATCCTTGCGGCGATTTCTTTGACAACCGCTATCCCAGCCACCAAACCACGTGAGCCGTCCGATTTGGTTGCTTGCCGGGGATCACCGGCTTCGGTGCGCACTTCGAAACATGCACCTAGCTTACCAAGCGCTTGTCCACGATCAAGACCTTCCAGCCCCCATGAACGGCAGGAGGATGGGCAGTAGGGGACCCCCCCATCCTGCGTGTTCACTGCATGTGGAGGATGCAAGCCCTCCGGGGCTCCCTTTGGGTGCCAAGTGTCAGGAGTCATTCAAGGGTCGAGGAAATAGGCGTGATGAGGAGCACGTCAGCGCAGTCGCCCGACAGAGTGTGCTGCATGCTGGCGATGTCAGCGGAGATGTGCAGTCACTGCCGGTAGAGAAAATCCTCCTCTCACAACGACATGTATGCTTGGAAGGTGGACACCCTCTGGCAAGCTCTTGGAGCCCGTCTACGTGTGGGAGGCGCTGGCAGTGGAAGGGGCCGGAAGGAGGGAAGGGGAGACGCTCAAGGCCGCACTCTTTCTTCTCAAATTTGGTGCCCGCCATGAGGGCCAGCATGCCGATGTACTCGTGCGGCTCGAGCTGGGCATCCGCCACGCTGCGAGCGATCCCATCATCCCTCCTCGGCACATCGGGCTTTAGAGATTGCTAGAGGTTAAGCCATCCTCGGAGTGTGCCGCGCATTGCCCAATGACTGAGCGTGTCATACTACGCTGTCTACTCGTGCAGCGTGCCAGTATGCCAGGCAGCGGTCTCAAACCGCAGAACTTGCTTTATTGCTTGCTTGTAGCTGCCTATGGTAAGAGTGAAGAGTAAACCCGGAGGGAGGTGAAGAACGCACAAACAGGGGAGCTTTTCCCAAAAGACGATAAACTCCGAGGAAGAGCGGGGATGCATCCCAAAAAGAAAATAGGGGTTGTGGTTCGGGAGAGACACAGAGGGAACAGAGAGAGGGGGGTTAGTATGGGAGAGAGGGGATGATGGAACGGGGGAGAAAGCGGGGTGAGTTGGAACATGGGACACGGGGACAATGTGGGTGTGAGAATAGTCAGTTCCCACTCCCAACAGGCTCTGAGAGGAAGGGGCAGTCCGCTTGGAGTCCACACGCGATGCGAGGGTTGCTGTGAAGCACAAGGACTGGGATCGAGGAGGAAGCGGGACAAGACCCATCGGCGACCCAATTGACCCGCTTGTAGTGCACGTCCACCCTCGCACTCGTGAGGACCTTGTCGAGCACGGAGATGTCCTTGAGCAGCACCTTAAACTCGTTGGCACCCATGAGGCCTCCCTGCGCGTAGTGTTGGTATACAGCTCGGAGCTCTTTTATGAATTTCTGCACCACCTGCGAATCGGATTCACTTTCCCCCCACGTCAGCGTGGAGGATTGCCTTGTGCGGGAGTGCCACTCGTTGCTGTGGGGAGGCCGTGTCAGCTCGGCCCAGCAGTTTGCACTGGCCACTGGCTGTCGTGCGCAATGCCAATACCGATCCAACATAATTGCCGGGTCACCAAGGTTTCCCCCTCATTTTCATGGGCACCCCATAAAAATATCAAGCACCGCTGGCACGGACATCTGGTGGGAAAAGACTGAATACATACTTTAAACTTTACCTTTTGCACCTTTCATTTCATCGCCAACAGGAACACTGCATAGCGTTTCATAAAAAATAGAGCTCTTACATGCTTTTAAGTGTGCGAGATAAATTCTCTTTTGGAATGATGGGCTGATTCTGGGCTGATTCTGGGCTGATTCTGCAGGCTCCAGTTTAACCAATTCACGCATTTCATTAACTAACTAATTCAAAAGTATCAAAACAACAAAGTGAATTCATCCATGATTATGCGTTCATTAACTTATCAAATGTATGCTTCAAGTATTTCTTTTCCTGATATTAATAGATAAAATTTATACGTAATTTATCCAATCATCTTTTCTATTTCCCTTAAATTACTTTCTTAACGAAGAATAAATCAAGTATTGCGCTATAGCGTAATTTCTGTATTCACCATTTCATTCCAGCCAATTTGCCATGCTGAGTTTTTAGCCTTTCACCGGCCCAACTAGGGGGCATTGACCCCGGTATCAAACACATTGTTGACACGTGGCAAGACTGCAAGATGTACTTTTTACTATATCTGACGGTCTGCGATCTGGTTTATCAGTTTTCCGTGAATAACGAACCTCGGATCCACAAACATGTCTATAAGTATTTGATAGCATTTCTTGAACGCTAAATATGGGCATAAGTCACCGTACACCACCGACACATGTAACGTCTACACAAATGCAAAGCAGCATAAACCGATGTATGTATGCAGCAATCACTGCCGAACATGTGAGATTGTGCAAATTCATGCAACTCTGCAGGTTGACTCCCGCGTGAGCGAAACCTGCTGGCCTACGAATGCAAACCAATGGTCTGATAATGGAGGATGCATCACAGCATAAACCAGAAGTGGGCCCCAAGGCCCTCCCCGCAGAGATCATGGGAGGACACATCGCGAGGCTGCCTCCCCACCTTGCCTCTCCTTGCAAAGAAAGCAGACTTTTCTGCCCAATTCCTCAAGAGGCAGTACTCGCCAGAAAGGTACCACAGGGATTACAGCTGTGCTCATCTACAGATGGACTCTACCCAACCCGGGGCACTTTTTGTGCTCGCTCACACGCGCTGCATGACGAGTGCCCACCGGAAGTGGCTTTTAGGGCAAGGGGAGAGAGTCGTGGGAGAAACTGGTGGGAAGTCTACACCGCACACCTGTACCCAATACCTTGGGTGTAGACCCGACTTTGCTCACAGGGGGTCTGGGAACAGTGGATGCTCGGGCTACGAGCGAGAAGCGTGCATTGGGCCTAGGCTCGGTGTCCATCGGGACAGGCGTTCCAATCACCATGTCAGGGTTTCAGCATACATTTCATCCACCATTTCGCGCAGCCGAACAGTTCGGGGTGAGAATTTGACCCAGTCTCTTTCTGTGAAGTTTCAAGCTGGCATCTTCGCGCGCAGGTGGGGTAAGCCCCAGCGATGCGTGATCAAAGTGAAGGAGATCGTGTGTAGGGCAGCAGAGGGGGTGGGGTGGGGGGAAGGCACAGTCAAATGTTCCCTTCAGAAACGACAGTGGATGGCTGGAAGAGTGGAATGCGCATGGGGAAGGCCACTGCACAAGCCATAGCCGAGGAGATATTCAGCAAGAGAAGGACGTCGCACCATTGTAATCCTCGGGTGGTCATCTTCAGAATATCCGGGTATGCCCTTGAAGATACTCCAATCAATCTTCGAGTACTTCTTGAACTCCTCGAGCAGTTGGTCGTTGTTCACCGCGATTCCAAAGGATGCGAGGTACCTGTGCCCGCCACCCCCCCACCATCCCTGTGCCCGCCTCTGCGCGGCCACAGCCACAAAGCGCCCAGCGTCCACGGCACAGCCAGTGAAGGATCATGGCAATCTCACGAAGATGCCACGCGAGAAATGCACGCGTGGCGCCGGCGCTGGGGGCCTACCGGAGCACAACCGGCAAGATGTGCTTCTGGGAGACATCCAAGAAGACGAGGTGCCCGGCTTGCAGCTCCACCCGCAGGCCAATGGCGTCCGCCTTGATAAATTCCAGCTTCATGGCCAACTCATTGACCGCCCTGCCAGCAATCGGGTCCCGAGGACTCGGTCACCACGAGTGCCGCCGGATGCCTCATCGAGCACCAGGCGAATGGAATCCTAATTATGGGATTCCCACCATCCAAGAAGCACCCCAGCCGGAGGACACGTGCCATTCCTAACACGCCACCAGGGTCCAGTTTGACTATCAGGATCGAGGGGTGAGGGAGGGGGGAGGGGTTGGGGCTGGGAGCACGTTTGCTTGTCAAGCATCAGTGCCCTGAGCTCCTCGACATCCTTTTGGAAGGCGATGATTGCGTTTATGGTCTGGCGTGAATGTAACCCCGCCTGGGACAAACAGAACACGAAGCCGAGGAGCCATCAGGCGCGCAGAAACAAGAGGCCGGTTATGGCATGCGTGCTTCAGCTCAAAACATTACAAATTTAAGACGTTTTAGCCCTGGTCCAGGAGCAACCAGGCTGCCCAGGATACTCTAAGCGAGTGCACCATGTCCCACGCCAGGGATCAAGGGCTGCACCGCACATCAAGGAGGGCTATGATGGCTATGTCCAGATGGAGAATCCAAAGGCCTCGCAAATATCGTAACTCCCTAAGGAGAATCCAAAGGCCTCGCAAATATCGTAACTCCCTAAGGATAATCCAAAGGTCTCGCAAATATCGTAACTCCCTAAGCCGCACTAAGCCTTGTGTGTGCTTTTCCTTAGACCGATTCCTTTGGCAAAGGCCAAATAGCCAAAACATCCCGCCTGCATTACCTACCCACACGGGATTCTGCACGAACTTCGGGACACTTATTCGGATTTGCCGGAGTTCACTAGTGGAGAACATGTGTGTGTGGCTTATCCTTGGACCGACTCATTTGGCTTCACACAACCAGAAAGGATCGACTGCACTGTGTACCCTCAGAGCCTCCCCCCACATCTCCATCAGCACCCTCACCAGTTCCCCACATGCCAGCAGCCCCCTCAAGAAGGCGGGCCACCCGCCTGCTCGCCCGCATCAAAGTGGCCACCCCTTCCTCAGCCAAGGCCATTGCTTGCTCTGGCCCGGCTCTGCTCCTGAGTCCAGACCCCACTCTCTGACCACTCCGCCAAGATATTCCGGACGCTCGACACCGGTTGGCTGGGCTCGCCTGCGCCCACGGGTGCCGCTCCAGGCTGAGCCTCGGCGGTGCCCTCTCCTTGACCCCCCGCTATGGACAGATGCTCCGCCTCCCGCCGCACATCCTCCATGCTCTCCAAAAGCCTCGATGCCATCCCGCCTGCCTCGCCTGCCCCACCGGAAGCCTGCCCAGACTGCTTATGCTGCGTTCCCCCAGATTCCTGCGCCCCGCCACCATGTCCATCCTGCTTAGCATAGCCCGTCTCCTCAACCGCGTCTTCCCAAGCTCTGTCCATCAGCGTCGAGCCGCTTCTCCCCCCGATCCAGGTCCGGGCCCATGCCTCCTCTCACACGCCCTCGACCAGCCCAGCGCCACCCACCTCCGGCCGGGCACCGCCCCACAGCCCGCTTGATGATCAGCCCTGCGACCCCTCGCGCAAGCGCGAAGGAAAGCAGCCGGATCCACTTCTCCTTCCAGCCCATGGGACTGCCATGTGCTGCCTCTTCGTCCCCGTCCTCGCCTCCTCCCATATGCTCCTCCCTGCACCGCCGCTCCCTGAAGCGCCGGTGTGTCTTCTGAAGGAATGCATGCGCCCCAGGCCCTAGCCCACCGTACACCTCCACTCCGAAAGGTAAAGGTGGTGCGGGCGCACATCCCCGCGCGTTACCACCTTGCTCGCCTCCACCTTCCTTGCCGCCATTTCACGGCTGCCCCCAGGTGTGCATCCGACACCGGCCACTCTGTGGCCACATCAAATAGCACGTGCTGACCTAGGCCCTCCGCATCCAGCACTGTCATGTCCGGGCAATGGTCTTGTAACTGGCGTCCCCTGCTGTGTGCCCTCCATTGACTTGACAAACTACATCACCGAGCCATCGACGCCCCCCAGCCGAAACCCAAGGTTCGCCTCAACCCCGTAACAAAGGTTTGTCCATGCCCACAGCTCCAGGAAGTCCCGCTCGATAGCCTCAAACATCGCCTCACGGTGCACCGCATTAAAGGCATTCCTAGCTACCGCCTTGACACAGACCCATGCCGGGTGCCGGTCCAGGGCCGCTTGAACAGTGTGGACCCCCAGGTCCGCGCCTCCTTTTACCGCCACCCCGATCTGGACCGCCCACAGTCCACCACGCTCACCATCCTGCCGCCGCCCACAAAATCGAGTCTTCGCACACTGCCTGCATATGACCTTCGCCACGAGCTTCAGGAGGACCTCGCCGCACGCAATGGGCCGCACGTTGACGCCGAGGTCGTCCTTCAGCAACGCCACTACCCGCGCTCGTGCTAACCACTCGCCCCCCTGCCGGGGCTCGGCCCGCTGCCAGATGGTTGCACACCTCCAACAGTGCATCTCGCCTACCAGAGAGATGGACCGCCCACAAATGTTCCCACAGCCACTGAGAGCCGCCCAGTCCCGAGGCCCGCAGCAAGTTACGCATGACATCTTCGAACGTCTTCTCATCCTGATCATCATGTGTATGTGGCTTATCCATGGACCAATTCCTTTGGCAGCATACAGCCACAGGAGATTGGCTGCACTATGTACCCACACCGGAGATCAAAGGATTCGGCACACACTTTGGGACACTCATCCGAATTTTCCAGAACTTACGAGTGGAGAATGGGACCCCCTACGCCTCACTGGGCCACCCGAGCGCCTCTGCGGCTGCTCTGCCTGTGCACTGAAGCCGTGCCACCTCCATCCCTTGAGCTGCCCGAGTCATCTCCCCACCACCAAGCCTGCGCTCAGGACCACCACCCTGCTCCCAGCCTCTGCCCCAAAGCCTAGTGCTCACCCAGCCTAGTAGTCCACCACAACATCCTCATCTCCCCGTTCAATCACACGAAGCAGCACTCAGCGCTGGTGGTACCTTGGAGATGAAGAGGTATGCGGAGAGCGCATGGACCGCGTGCTTCTTGCCCTGCGCTCACCCGGCCCCGCCCGGCATTCCTCCAGCCCAGCCTTTAGAAAACCCGGAGTTTCGGGCCTGCCAGCTTTAGAAGACAAAGCAGCATATTCAATTGTCACAGTTGACGAGGTCAGGAACCCCGATTTTAGGGCAAGGAGCCTCAAGTCTAAATCCAAAGTGACTAAGCCCCTGCGCACTCCACGGCTCCCAAGCTGCCCTAAGCTGCCTGATTGCTCCCTCAGGTAGAGCCCTCTGCAGCCCGGTGTCCCTCAAGTCCTATTCAGTGGAAGAATGCATTATACCCTCGGACCAGGGAAAGCGGCGGGGAGGCGCGCGTACTCGTCCTATCCACGGACAAGGGAAAGCGGCGGGGAGGCGCGCGTACTCGTCTATCCACGGACCAGGAAAAGTGGCGGGAGCGCGCTGCACTCGTCTCTCACGGACGAAGCGTACTCGACTATCCACGGACCAGGAAAGCGGCCGGGGAGGACGCGTACTCGTCCCTAGGAAGCGGGGCGGGGAGGCGCGCGTACTCGTCCTATCCACGGACCAGGAAGCGGCGGGGAGGCGCGTGTACTCGTCCCCATCCATGGACCAGGGGCGCGGGAGCGCGTGTACGCATGGACAGCGCGTACTCGTCCCTATCCACGGACAGGGAGCGGCGGGGAGGCGCGCGTACTCGTCCTATCCACGGACCAGGGAAAGCGGCGGGGAGGCGCGCGTACTCGTCCTATCCACGGACCAGGGAAAGCGGCGGGCTCGCCCAGCGGGGCTGCCACGTGAGCCGTGGCGTGTGATGGCGCGCCGGAACAGGGGCCAATGCCAAGAAGGAGAAGATCACGCGCCTTCATCAGCTCTGGTATGAGGAAGTCTTTCACCTCGGCCGGTAGCTGAAACTCGTCCATAGCCGCTTTCGAAATCCACTTGACCAGCGTCTGCCCTCCCCCTAGCTTCTTCCCTTCAGATCGTCCTAGTAGCGTCTGCCCTCCCCCCTAACTATTCCCCTTCGGATCGTCCTAGTAGGGTCTACCTTCCCCCCACCTTCTCCCCTTCGGATCGTCCTATTAGCATCTAGCATACAGAGTAAAATGCAGAGGGGCGTGGCATGCAGGGGGTGTGCCATGCTGCCCTCGAAGAAGGCCGTGGCACCTAGCGTAGGCCATCTCGTCTCGTAGTCTCACGGACCGCGCTCTCCCACCGGCGCCCGAGCACACACAACCGAGGAAGGTGCGCGGGGAATCCGCCTGAGATCTCCGCAGTACGACTCTCTGCCAGGGGCGCTTTCTGGCCCTCTGCACAGACTTTGGCCAGCCGCTGTATCCATGCATGTGAACGTGTGTCAGGCTGAAACAGCTTAGAGATGACGCCACTCCGCAGGGAGAGGGCGCGCGGGTCCGCCATCCGAAGTGGGAAGAGCCACGCACTGCATTGTTGCCGTTCATGTTGCACGCTCGGGCCTCCAGGTTGGGCGAGATGGACTTCATGGCCTGTGCGGGCGGGCCCACACGCTCGCGCCCCACCGCCTCCGTTGGCGCAACTCTCTGCCGCATGTTCATCCCGCGCGGCTCGATTTGATATGCGAAGCATCCACCTCACGGCCCCCACGCGGGGATAAGACGCACGGCCCATGCCCGAAACGCCGCTGCTGATCTAACGCTTGATTGGCTGGCCACTACCTCGAGGCGATGCCGTCGATGCGCTGAGGGCCGGGATGAGGAGGGGGAATTATGCACAAAGCACGGCTCCGTGAGTCGGACGGACGTTGAATGCCAGCGGAGGGCTTTCCAGGCTCATTTTCCAACCCGTGCATTGCGCCACGTCAGCACGTTGAATGCCAGCGGAGGGCTTTCCAGGCGCATTTTCCAACCCGCGCATTGCGCCACGTCAGCAATTTGAATCTATCCCAAGAGCTCGGCACACTCTAACTGTACGCTGACGCCGCCAGATTGCTACCAGGCTCCAATCTGTTCAAATTGGAGTGCAACAGAATTTTTGTGGTTTCAGACTTTCAGAATCCGTGACTCCTGCTGCAGTTGAGCCGAATGACACATGTAGCTCCGTGACACAAACAGGATGTACAAGTAGCCACGAAGCGACACGCCTGTTCAGCTCTGTTCCTTTTGCTCTTGCAAACAGGAACTTCACGGGTACCTACGGTACTCTGTGAGGCACACTGCAAATCGGATTTTGTAAGATTTTCTTCACCTGTTTCACCTGTAAACAGTAGAGTAGGTAGTGACTAGACCACTAGGTTGTACGACGGCGATCGAACGACGACAGGAGATCTGGCAGCGAAGTCGCGGGGACGGCGTTACGACTTCAAAACGACGGCTTCACATCGGCTACGGCAGTACGATTGACTTCACTGGGACTCCTTTGAGGGACAAGAATGTCGGGAAGTGCTAAGAACAAGGGTCTAGAGGATTTCCCACCCCTCCCGGGGAAGCCCGACATCGGACAGGCTTCCCCTTCCCCCGCAGCACTGTCTACACAGGAAGTGCTGATGCAACAAATTCTGGTAATGCAAAAGCAGCAAGGGGAGCTGCTGGAAATGCAGAGGCAGCAGGCAGAGGAGCATCGCCTGCTGCGTGATGAGCTTCAACGTCAATCACAGATCAACGTGGAGTTGGAAGCGAAGGTTGCAGCGAAGCCTGGGACATCGGACCCGGACACCGTGGCCAAAACTGCTGAGCAACTTCTGGAGAGAAGGAGGAAGCTGGCGTACGTGCCAGCAGCCTCAGTCAACCCGTTCCCGCCGAGGCCGGCTACGCTGACATCGAGAATGCCGCAGCTGTACGACCTACACGGAAACAAGACGTACGACGCTCTCTCCAAGAAGTCTAACTCTTCAATGAAGTACGAGTGCTTGGTTTTGGCTCCGGCGCTGTCTTACTTGCACGACGTGGTGTGTGAATGCAACGAGACGTTGGACGTGGATGAGGACTGCGAGTTGTCGGGCCGCGAGTGGCAGAAATGTTTTCACGCAGTGACCAACTCTGTGCACGGCGTGTACGCGATGCTGTGCAACAGGTGGACGATGCTGGAATTGCGCGGGCAGCTTGAGCAGGAGCCTGGATCTTCACAGCGGGGAGGATCTGACGCTCTACGTGCGAAACTGCAGTTTGTGGAGGACAGGGTCTACCAGGCAGCGGAGGGCGTGGTGGCAGACGAGGTGTTACAGCAGTGGCTGAACGACTTCGACAAGAACCGCGGCAAGGCAATGATGAGCCTTACTTCGAAGAATGCAGCGAATGCGGAAACGCGGGCCGTGAAATATCACCGAGACCGGGACCAGCGCTGGAAGGAGAACGAGAGGCGTAAGAAGAACGAGGAGAAGGACGGTAAGAAGCCTACCGACGGCAAGGGCCGGGGCGGAAAGCCCGCGGCCAATGTGTGATGTGCGTGCCGCCACCCCGTCCAGCGCAACAGCCCTCTCCGGGCGCTGGTCGGGGAAAACTCACCGTGCAACAGCAGGTGAGACAGCGGAGGGGAGCATGGCGCGCGGCGGGCGCAGTGGATTACTCACGGGGTGAAGTTGAGGTGGAAGCGCGGGCCTCCGCCTCCGTTCGACCACGGTGTGTCACTGAGGGATGCTACGCGTCAGCAGCAGGTGTGGCTGGACGCGGAGAAGGAAAGGCTGCTACAGAACGGTGCCTGGACGAGAGCGACGAGAAGATCTCACGTTTCTCGCGCTTTTTTAGTGCCGAAACCGGGTACGAACAAGTGGAGACTGGTGGTGGACTTCCGATGGCTGAACCAGTGGTGTGTGAAGAATCGCGTGAAGATGGAGACGCTGAAGAAACTACGAAGACTGGTGAAGCCGGGCGACTGGTGCTTCAGTTTCGACCTCCAGGACGGTTTTCATGCGCTGGGGATTCACCCGGACTTTCAGCGCTTCATGCAGTTCGACCTGCAAGGAGACCTGCTTCAATGTTCTGCGGTACCGTTCGGGTGGAACGACGCTCCGAGGGTGTTCTGCAAGTTCGTACGCGTGATGGTGGAAGCTCTACGTTCTCCACAGGCAGCGGGAGGGAGATCGCAGGGAAATCAGGAGGCTGCGGGACGGTTCCGCAGTACGACAACGATGGTCAGTACGTCGCAGAGCAGGTGGTGCTGGCGAGGACGCGAACCGTCACAGCGGGATGCGAGTACTACCGTACATGGACGATTTTTTGGTGCTGGACGACTCTCAGCGAGAAGGCTTTCTGCGTCGAGAAAAAGTTCAACTGGTGCTTCATCGGCTGGGCCTACAGCGGAACGAGAAGAAGGGCCATTGGGAGCTTACGCAGGTGGTGGAGCACCTCGGTTTGGAGGTGGATCTGAAGCTGGGACAATTCCGTGTCACAGAACGACGGGTACACAAAATCCACACCAGAGCGAAGGAGATCCTGTGCGACGCAGCGAGAAATCGAAGGTGGATTCCTGCCAGGAGGCTAGCTTCCTTCACGGGGCTCTGCCAATCCGTGTACTTGGCGGTACCAGCAGCGCGGCTCTACCTACGGGAGCTCTACTTCGTGCTGGCAGAGAAACGCAGCTGGGGAGCAAAGGTAAAGATCTCTCGTGCAGCTCGGGGGCACTTAGAATGGTGGTCCAGGCTGCCTGTGATGAGCAGGTGGAACGGGCGCAAGATCTGGAGGTCCCCGACGAGAGCGAAGGTGCACACAGACTCCTCGATGATGGCCTGGGGAGGAGCACTGAACCTCAAGTTCCCCGCGAGAGGTTTCTGGTCGGACGAGATGCGCAACTGGCACATCACGCACTTGGAGCTGGAGGCCGTGTACAAGACAGTGCAGGCGTTCCTAAAAGAGCTGGAGGGCAAGGTCGTACGACTCTACTGCGACAACCAGGCAGTGGTGGCGATGCTCTCACACTTCACCAGCCGCAACCCCGACCTCATGAGGAGGATGCGACGCCTCTGGTTGTTGCTGGACCTGCACGACATCGAGCTGCAGGCGCGCTACATCCGCAGCGAGGCCAACGTGTGGGCAGACAATCTTTCTCGCTGCGAGGACCTGGACGACTGGAGACTCAATCGAGACTGGTTCGTGTGGGCCAACAAGCAATGGGGCCCCTACACGGTGGACAGGTTCGCTTCCGAGATCTCCGCGCAACTTCCTCGGTACTACGCTGCGTGGAAGGACCCAAAGTGCGAAGGAGTGGACTCTCTGACGTACGACTGGCGGGGGGAGAACAATTGGGTGAACCCCCCGTGGGCGCTGCTGGACGAGGTGGCGCACAAGCTGCAGAAGGAGGGGGCCGCTGCTACGGTGGTGGCTCCGTACTGGCCGGGACAGTCCTGGTTCAGGGAGTTGGAGGCCCTGGCCACCGAGGTGGTGATCATGCCGCGGCGCAGGGACTTATTCACTCCGAGCAGGCTGGGAGGGTCCGAGCTGCTCGGGCCCTCAAAATGGGACGCTGTGATGTTCTTCATCGAGGCGCGCCCGTGAGTTACTACGCTGCTGAAGTGCGAAGGAGCTCTGCTACGAGTACGACAGCGGGCAAGGTGACCGTGGGCTCTAAAATCGAGGTGTTCTGGAAGGACGATGACTGCTTCTACCCGGGTGTGGTGAAGGAGTTCAACGAGGACGGGAAGGCGCACGTGCTGTACGACGACGGCGACGAGGAGACACTGGACCTGTCCAAGGAGAACTTCAAAATCATTAACAGCTCGGGCGTGTCGGAGCTGACGGACGAGGCAGCGGACGCGGACGGCGAGAACATCGATTGCGGAGGCGACTACGAAGAGAACAAGCGCGGTGGTGCTGTACAAAACTTCCTCACGCACTCACTCTGTGAGCGGTGGAGGAGTGAGTTGGGACAGTCCCGGCTCACAGAACTGGCAGTGAAAATGCAGAGAAAAGCGCTGCTGGACACGACGATGAGCAACTACGGACCGAAGGCGCGGCGCTTCATTTTATTTTGTGAGCAGCACCAACGGCCGTGGCTGCCAGCAACGGAGGCGACTGTGTTGTTGTACATCGCCTCTGTGTTGAAGGACGGGGGCATCAAGTCAGCTTCCTTGCAGCCGTACCTGTCAGCCATCAACAACTACCACGAGGACCTACGTTTTCCTGGACCAGCGAAGGGTCGTGCTGTGACCCGAGCTGTGAAAGGGATGGCAACCATCCAGGCGGAGCTGGCGGTGCAGGAGGAGAACATCGAGACCCAGCGAACTTGGCTGCCAGCGGGACACGTACGACGTGTACACGAAGCAGCACTGAAGCTGACTCCGCGATCTTCTGAAGAGCTGCGGCTGCTACGGGCCTTCTCCTACGTGGTCCTTGCCTTTGTGACTTTTGGCAGACCGGACACGGGGACTTCGTTGTCAAGACAGCACGTTCATTGTGGTGACAGTGAATTCTCTGTGGTGCTGCTGAAAGAGAAAGGACGGCGACATAACCTGGTGAAGAGACGCCTGTGCATCCCCTGGAGGGGAGTGGCTCTTTTGAAGGAGCTGATCGAGCACTGGGAGTTTGGAGCAGATCACAGCTTGGAGCAGATCTGAGATGACTCAACCTGACGCCTACTGGCTGCTACCCGAGGACCCGAAGAACTTCAAGGCTTCAGTTGCCAATGACTGGATTGGTCTGGCTCTCAGCGAGCTGGATTGCAGACCCCCGGAAGGAGGTCATTTTTCTGCACACAGTACTCGGAAGGGTGCCACGACGTGTGCTCGAGCTGTAGGTGTGACAATGGAGAAAGTGTGTTTCTTTGGAGGCTGGTCACAGTTCTCTTCGGCAGTGCAACACTCCATTGACCCGACAGCTTTGAGGGACGCAGACATGAACTACTACTTCGAGTGGTTAACATGGTCACAGTGACAGAGATCAGATTTCTTTTGTGTGCCTCACAGTTTCATCTTTGGTTTCATGGCAAATGAGGATTCGAGCAAAAGAGAAATGTTCAAATTGGAGTGCAACAGAATTTTTGTGGTTTCAGACTTTCAGAATCCGTGACTCCTGCTGCAGTAGAGCCGAATGACACATGTAGCTCCGTGACACAAACAGGATGTACAAGTAGCCACGAAGCGACACGCCTTGTTCAGCTCTGTTCCTTTTGCTCTTCCCACCGCTCCCGACCCAGAGGACTCTTTCCTTTTGGTGACTTGCACAGCCAGTCTGGACATCTCATCAAACTTGAATTTAGAAAGCATTTAAAAAAGCACAAAATGCATTTTCAAACACTTTACAAAATCATTTAATGAAATGTATTGCAGTGCCTGCCTTTGGCAAATGAGGATTCGAGCAAAAGAGAAATGAACAAAACGATTGCGGCGCGATGATCTGGCACGTACCATGATGAGCTGGCAAAGAATGTTGGTGTATTGCTTCTCGTCTCTCTGCAGGAAGGTGCGCCAGCCGGTCAGAAATGCGTCTGAATTCTTCTGAGCCATTTCCACCAACTCCGGTACACTCTCTGCTGTTTGATCTGCTTTCCACATCCCCATTCACCTCGCAGCGTCACCCTCCCAAGCTGGAATCAACCCTGTGCAAGCGCTTGCTGTTGCCCACTCCGGGCCTCGAAGCATGAAGCTGCAAACAGGGAACTCCCATTCGGCAACGTCCATCCTGAGCAGAAAATGGCAGCGATATTGCAGGGGGGCGGGCATGACGCGAGCCACGCCACTACCCGGCACGAGTGCGGCGGGCTATAAGAGGCGCAAGGGTATAAGTCACGCAATCCGTGGCTGCAGGATGTGTAATCCATAGCAGCAGCATCTGCAGCCTCCAGGAGCGCTGCAGCAGAGTGGGCGGTGTGGAAGTGTGAGAAGGACAGGGAGATTCTGCCGCAGCCTCGAGGTCTCTACAGGCCTCCCAATGTCAAGGAATGGGGCTAGATGTAAAAGAGGATGCGGTCACCATGCTTGGGCACATATATATATACTCGAGCTTTGCCGAAAGTGGCCCATTTGTGCGTCCCTGAGTGTCCCCGTGGCGCAGGCGTGTGCTTTGGCCCCCACTTGCCGCACACGCTGCGTGCAAGCTGGTCACGCGCCACGTGGCCAACAATGGTGGGGCAAGGCGATGGCTGGCTGGCACTTCACAGGCTGGTGGTTGAAATGACGGGGGGCGGGGAAGGTCTCACTGTGCACGAGCACGCGCAAGTCCTGCAGCGTCCAAAGATTTTTTATAAAGCCTTGTAGCTGGTCAGCAAACCCTCACCCACCGTCCCCTCGTCTCTCCCAGTCACCACAGCATTCCCCACTTACTATGCAGCTGGTGAGCTGCGCCAGACCTCACATCACCAGCTGGGGCTCGTAGCGCCGGCTCTTGCGTGCACGGGGCTCGTTTGAGTTCGCCAGTGCGCCAGCAAGCCAATGGATGCACAAGCAACGGGGGACAATCGGCCATTTGCCGAAGCATGTCCCTCAGGGCTCCGCTGTCGCAGCGCATCGTCAACCAGCAGGAATGCCCCATCGAAACGGTGGCAATTCCTAGACGCAGTGCGTGCGACTGCCGCAGTAGCGCTTCTGCGGCATGATCAATGGCGCGTGTGCCTTCAACCCGTCCTTACCGCCCTCCGCAATGAGACTGCCACCTCATCGAGTGCCGCTAAACCCGGCCGCAAGCCATGATGCCGTGCGCCGCACAGGCCGCACCTCGTCCATCGATTGTTCCAGCTGCTCCTCGGTCACGCCTTGATCCTGAATGATGCTCCTGAGGAGCGCCGCCCCAACCTGCCACGTCAGCACCACTCCTCGATGACCTCCTGCACCCGGACGATGCCCCGGAGGAGCGCCGCCCCGACTTGCCATGCGTGAGGTCCTGAGCAAGGAGCTGTGAAGGAGGGCTTCCCGTGTCACGTGTGCCGCCAGGCTGGCCGGCAGCAGGGCGGGTGCAGAGGACGCCGCCGTGGCAAGCGCGGCATGGCTGGCATTTGTGGCACGCACGCAATGAATCTACTGTCGCTGATGTAAGAGATGAAGTTGTGGTTGGCCATGGCGTTTGCGAAGATGGGGTTAGTCAAGGCCCCCATCAAGGTATCGTTGGTGCACACTGTAGCGCCCAAGCATCCTCCCCTCCCCGCCCACCCCCAAAAGCCCCCGTAAGAGCCGAGCGGCCGAGGCAACACCTTGTTGCAGGCAATGTCACATCTCGTCACATCGCTGTTTCAGGAGATGGTACACGCAGAGCAGGGTGAGGGAAAATGCAGGATTCCGCAGCCGAGGTGGATAGGGGACGGGGGCCGCACTCTTAATGAAGGACGGGTCCACCAGAGCTTTCACAAAGGGAGGGCCCCGCATGGCCTGCAGCAGCCGCTTGTTCCGGAGGCTCTCCGCGGGGCTCGGGTCCTCCACAAGGCTCATGAAACCCTCGTTCGTGAGCAAGGTCTGTTCGCCGCCGCCGCCTCCCCCGGATGCTCGGATCAAACCATGGACTTCTGAGAGGAGCCCACGTGGCGCCCCATCCTCGCTCCTCCGGCCCTCACGCATGATGTATGGTGGATCGTTAGATACGGATTCCTGTTAAGTTATATAATGATGGCAGATAGAAGGAGACGCTGTTCATCTTTTCTGCAGCGTGTCAGTGGTCACTCACGCTTGGACTTCTTTGTTTGCGGGCGCAGGTCATGCATCCATCCGCATGCGTTAGAGCACTTGGTCAGGTTGGGCGGCGAGCAAGTGCGCGGGGCGAGCTTTTGGGGCACATTTCGAGCAGGAACTCCGCCGCGGCGCAAATCAAGATGTCCCATCACACGAGAAATATCGATAGCCGAAAAGCGCCAAAATTCCCCTCCACATGTCTGAATCGACGGTTGCGATGGTGCAGTAACCTTTCCCTGGAGGGTAAAAGGCTCGGAGGGCGGGGACGAGACCCTCGCCCTGCATTGCTCTTGATGGATGCCATTCATGACAGCGCTGCGCGATGCGGCGTCAGCCCGAAGCTGCTGCCAATGGGCGACCGCAGGCAGGACTCGGGAGAGGCGAGTCGCTCTCAAGAGCCACCGCACCCCCCTGCTGGCCTCCTATGGCCCAATCAAGCCTCCTCTGCGGGGCAGCAGCTGGCATGCCAACGGCCCAATCAAGCCTCCTCTGCGGGGCAGCAGCTGGCATGCCAACGGCCCAATCAAGCCTCCTCTGCGGGGCAGCAGCTAGCATGCCAACGGCCCAATCAAGCCTCCTCTGCGGGCAGCAGCTGGCATGCCAACGGCCCAATCAAGCCTCCTCTGTGGGGCAGCTGGCATGCCAACGGCCTAATCAAGCCTCCTCTGCGTGGGGCAAAGCACTGCATGCCAACGCCCAATCAAGCCTCCTCTGCGGGGCAGCAGCTGGCATGCCAACGGCCCAATCAAGCCTCCTCTGCGGGGCAGCAGCTGGCATGCCAACGGCCCAATCAAGCCTCCTCTGCGAGGCAGCAGCTAGCATGCCAACGGCCCAATCAAGCCTCCTCTGCGGGGCAGCAGCTGGCATGCCAACGGCTCCCGAGACAGAGTCAATACCCGTCAGCGATGCAATTGCGGGCGGTCCTTGCAGCGCTTAGGCGTGCGAGGCCTGCTGCACAAGGCATCTGTTGCCAAAGATGCCGCTGCTTGATTGACCATAAGCGAAAGCGCCGATCGTGACGTGACGGACCCGCCGCCGCATGGATGCGCTAAGGGGAGCGTGGGCTGCACCTGTATTTCGGGAACAGGAACATGGCGCAGGAACACCGGGTTGGCGAGGAGATTGATCACGGATGCGCTCGACAGTGCCTGAAGGGTGCCATGGACATCTGACGGTCAGCCCTCCTGCTCGCATCTCTTCGTCGTGTAACAACTGCCGTAGCAGGCTTTGGCGTATGACGCACGGCGAACTCCACTCCGAGCGATGAGGCATGACGCACGGCGCGCGCAAGTCCGAGCGATGGCGCATAACGCACGGCGCGCGCAAGTCCGAGCGATGACGCATGATGCACGGCGCGCTCAAGTCTGAGCGATGCCGCATGACGCACGGCGCGCTCAAGTCCGAGCGATGACGCATGACGCACGGCGCGCTCAAGTCCGAGTGATGACGCATGACGCTCAGCGCGCGCAAGTCCGAGCAATGATGCATGACGCACGGCGCGCTCAAGTCTGAGGGATGACGCATGCGGCGTGGCGCGCTCAAGTCCGAGCGATGATGCATGACGCACGGCGCAATCAAG